>CALSCE010009506.1:12255762-12296662 GCA_943593645.1 Bovichtus variegatus | reverse complement strand
CACACACACACACACACACACACACACACACACACACACACACACACGTGCAGACACACACTGGTGGTGCCTGGTTGATTATGACTCTTAACATTACTGCCCAAGGTGAGGAGTTTAGCTCCCAGCTGATAAATGCCTCCACTTCACCATACATACACATACTCAGTTTATGTGTACAGCTTGCAGTACATTCCATACTTAAGCTTCACACATCTCGCACTTTCCCTTTTTTTATATTGCACTTTCCACACATTTAAGCACACAAGCACATTCCTGCTCTTCCACATTTTGCACTCAGAATCACATCCCGTTTCCTTTTTCCATTTTCCCTTTCCCATACTGACCTCTTGGTTTCACATATACTCTTTTAAATACACATTCATTTTGTCTCAGTCTTACACCCCCTTTCCTCTCTCTCTCTCACACACGCGCACACACACATATATATACATATACAGTCAAGCAGCGCTAAGGGAATGGACAGACTCATTCCCTGTCTGGCCTCGGGACCCAGATTGATTGATAGGAGAGGCGGCAAGGCAGCAGAAATGAGTGAGGAATAGCAAACGGTGGCGCATGCTCTCGCTTCCGTGCCTTGATGATATTGTGAAATTGGCTATTCTCTGGCTTATGCTGTCGATAATGTCCACAGAATGTTACCAGCTGTCTCGGTAATGCAACAAGAAGTCAGTTTTTTTTTAAACAGAGAATATAGACTGCTTATCATGCACCTTATCATGGCAGGACCTATATTATTAGAATGGTTGAATCTCCCCCTGGACAGGACATAGACGGGACATAGATATCAAAGATGTTATTTGAGCTCCCTCTTCACAGGTGTGTCCCATGGGTGCTCCTAACATAGCTAAAGAAAGGGAGAGAGAAGGAAAAGCAAAGATACCAAGCTGATTTGCTTGTAGTGCACATCAATGCAGATCAACATGCAAAAAACATTTTGGCTAGTATTTAATTTTCTTTTCTCCGAGGTCATGAATCAGGGGAACATTTATCAGAACATGCACTCTGATCATCAGTGCAGTGCTTTCATTAAGTGGGGACAACCTGGAGCTGAACTGCAAACAACTGCATTATTTTATAGTTGGTCAGAGCAGCTACTTGCAAGTGGAGGGTAACTGCTTCGCTGAAGGTCACCTCAATGTTTGTTGAATATTGAGTATTCGTCCATGTACCGCCATTCAGATTACACTGACCAATACACAGACTGCTGCTCTTCCATCTCTTCTGCCTTCATATTGCTATAAAGTAAATCTTTGGTTCTTGAGGTTATAGTTACTTTGTTTTCGATCTTCAATGTCTTACCTCTTATAGCTTATTTTTAACTCCAAAGCAATAAGTCGGTCAACTCATTGATCAACAAAAGTAATTCTGAGAATGAATTGCTCTGTCCTTAAAGTAAAAATAGCAAACATTTGATGGTTACAGCTTCAGAAGTCCCAATATGTAGGGATATGTTGCTTTGCTATTTTTTAAAAAAATTTTTTTTTAGAGCATTCATCATTATTTCAGACGTTTAGTTAATGATTAAATGATTAAAAATAATCCAGAGGTTTTTCTGCTGCAAAAATAATTGTTTCATTCACACCTACCTTTTTTTTTTTTTTTTACACCACATATTGTGAGAGTTCTCCAGATCTCGAGAGGCTTTAGTACTTCACTATTGTGGAGTACACACACACACACACACAGCCACCTATGTCAGATGGTCACACAGTTTGTTTTGCTATCTTTTTTTCGCAGCTGTGGTTCTTGGTTTGTGGACAAACAAGTTAGTGATCCTGTGGCATTTACACGGCTCTGTGCTCTGTATTAGATCCGCGGTGGATAAGCTGGCTGGTCTGTAGTCTCACTAAGCTATCTGAATGCATCTCAGTTTAGCTGTCAGGCTGCATGTCAGTCAGCTGTCTGCATGTGACTTCTGTCTATTTTCTTCTGACCTGGGTACAGAGTGTAGTAGTTTATTTGGAAGTCTGCCTTTCTGCTTGAGTCTCTAGTGGAAGCTGCGTGTCATCCAGATGAGTAGCGTACAAGTCGATCTCTTTACTGCCTTCAAAAATCATTTAGTCTCCTTCTGTTACTTTTATACAACTTGTGTTGCTGTAGACTTGAATGCAAATTAGTTACAGAACTATACAATGTATGTACATGTTTTAGCCAATTTTCTGTGGTCTGTATAAAATCACAATCCATACAATAAATATTTGCAGTAGTACCGTTTTTATAAATACAGATTTTTAGAATTAAGTATGAATAATACATACTAAATGTAAGTATAACTATACATTTTAACATGCACAAAAGATAACAATATGGATGTGAAGCCAATTGTTTACTTTAGCTACATGCTTAGGGTAATTATTTAAGTGGAGCGTCACACTCTTTCCCCCCAAAATGATCCAGTTATCCAAATACAGACATTTGTAAGAGGAACCTCGAGCACTAGCCATACCGTTTGGCTCCATTATGCGTTTCTCAAACAAATTTGAAAATGATTTGTAAGGAGCTACATGTTTCTGTCCCTGCAGAATGATTTCTAATTTCAGCCAACTATCTCTATCTCTACTGTCGGCTCTCGGCTGCTCAGTTGACCTACGAGCTCAGGGAAAACACTGTGTATTCCCATGTTTGAATTTCTTTGGAACCTACTCGCCGCTTTTGAAATTCTCACCACTTGTGAAAGCATTTCATTAACTTCCCTAGATGCATGCCTTTTCACAGTTCAGTCTTTGAATTCTACACCAACTGTCGGACTGAACGAAGACACAGCTTATCATTTTAGATTTGTTGATCATTTTTTTAAGTCTTTCTGAAATCATTGTTGATTTAGCAAATTGATAGAAAAGCAAGGCAAGAAATTATAGTTGTGCGTATTGTTGCTTACCGACACATGATGTAAGCTGATACTCAGTTTGCAGGGGAAACTTTTACTTGTTTAGTGGTTGACTTAATCTCAGTAACACACATTCTGTTGTTGCATTCACTTAAGATTTTTATAATTTTTTTTTTGACCTTTTTGCCTTTTATTAGATAGCGAGGGCCGTCTTGTCTGCGGCAGGGAGTTAGTGATTGGATAAGACATAAGAGATGGCTGATTGGTTTTCCTGCTTCTGTTGTCAATCCTACAGCCTTCAGCTTCCACTTCCACTTCAGAGACAGATCACTTTGCGCACAATTTCCCTGCTAATGATAGGGTGTTGGGGCAGGTATACGCATCAGTGCCGCTTGAGAGGTAAGTACCCATACTGATTGGCATAGAAGTGCAGAGACCGATACAGTAGTTAGGTGGCAAGCTGCCTTCCCTCTCCACTGAGCTCTGTGTCTGCCCCTGGGCAGAGACACTCTCCAACAGACTAGCCTGTCACAAACACTCCCTTCTTCATGCTCTCTCTTTTGCTTCTTTTACGTGACTCCTCACCCAGCCCATGTTTTAATTCTTCCCTACTTGTCGTTTGTCCCTGTAGACTCAGAATTACAAAGACTGTGTACTTGCTACAGCCCACCATATATATTCTTAATGCCTCTGTGCTGATGCAGGCATGGCCGGAGGCATTATTTTCCAGCTGTCAGTATGTACAGCTGTACGTCCATCTGCCCCATTCTCGCGAACTCAATATCTCAGGAACGCCCAGAGGGAATTTCTTCAAATTTGGCACAAACTTCCACTTGGACTCGAGGATGAACTGATTAGAATTTGGTGGTCAAGGTAACTGACTACACGAAACACGTTTCTGACCATAAATCAAGGCTAATTAGGACAATTCCCACTTCTATCTAATAGGATAAAATGACAGTGTTGACATTTTGGATGGACATGGATGTAGCCTAAACTGCAACTTGACTGGTTGCCGGAGGCATACAACTACGAGGCGGTAATTCTAGTTCTCTTTGAAATATACTATACACACTTTTCTCCACTGGGTTTGCTACTACGCTTAAGAATTACAGCTCAACACGCACACAGTGCCAGGCAGACACCACTTGACACCTCCTTCCCCTGTGGTCTGTGACAGAGTTGCAACACGGTCTGCAATCTCGCCCTCATGTATCCCTGCTTCCTCAATTCCTCTCATTCCTTCCCATCTCCTCCCTCTTGTATTATCCTGTCCATCTTTTCTGTTTGCTTTTTTTCCCTCACTGAACATGTCAATCACGAAATAAAAAGGATAGATTAAAAGGCTAGATTGGTGCATCCTGTCCATCCCTGCAGGACGTGCTGTGAATAGGGCTTCTGTCCCCATCCAATGTTCCAATCCAGATGTTCAGTGTTTTATTGTCCACAGGAAGAGGCACCTCAGAGCTGCTTTTCTCCTCATGCTGCACTCCTACAGGAGTTGAATGTGTAAATGTTGGAATACCTGTGTCATTTGTTTTCTGTGTGGAGTACAGCAGAGGCAGCGGAACAAATGACAGTGAGCGAGAAGTGTGGCTGTGTTTGTGGGAGGTTGGGTAATGAATGAATAAGTGAATGCAAATAAACCAGAAAGTGTGCATGCCTGCTCTCTTTGCGAGTGCTACGTGAACTCAATGGTCAAATCCATTGGAGTGACGAATGGAAATGTTAATATATTTAGCACTGAACTCACTCCCTGCTTTACATAACCTCTCCACCAGTGGTCGAATTCAGGCCATTAGAAAGAACCCAAAAGAGAAATGCCACCTTTTGTAATACATTAACAGTTTTCCTCACTCCCTTTTTGTTTCTCTTTCTGTTCTCCTCTCCATCCTCTTCCTCTTTTCTTTCTCTGTTCCCCCGTATTCTTTTCTTCCCTCTTTCCACTCCCCTCCACCTTTCCATCTTCTTTGCTGTTTTTCGATCCGTCTGCTCTACGCCATCCCTCTTTTCCACCTCTCCAGTTTGCTCTTGCTAACAGCCCCAGCAGGAGAAGGATGTGCTCTACAGGCTAGGGTCTAGGGGGCCACAGCTGCCCAATAACACCCTGATTTATCAACCTCCTCCAGCTAGCCTGCATGGAGATGCTGTTTTGCTCGCTTGCTTTGGTTGTTACTTGCAGCCGGTGAGGCAGGTTGTTTGTATTTCTGGCTACGCGTCCTTAGGATGTGTCTGGTGTAATGAAATAGCTCTCCTTGTAATGTATCTAGCCTTCTCTCCAGTAGCTGAAGCCTGTCGGTGTATCTATCTCTCCTGTTATTTCTCTACCAGGATATATTTACCGACACAAGGAATGAAAGGGTGCCTGGGGATCCTGGTTTGTTTTAGAAATTGTCGTGGAAATTCAACGTGAATCTCCTAATGAGAGATGAGTAAATAATGAAGTTACAACAGAGTTGTCTTTGATGGTTTATTAATCAATTGTCCAAAGAGAGATTTCAGACAGAAGTGAAATGAACCGAGTTCCCACAGCAACAAGTCTGACCAAGAACAATAGAAAATACATGTTGCTTATACACACACAATGAGATTACCCATCAGAAAGAATGTGGGGGTGCTAGACTCGCTTGTTTCTGTGAATATTCTTCCCAAGGCATTATCTCAACAGAAAGAAGGGAGGTTCACTGAAACTTTCTTTACACATCAACATGGGAGGCATTCTCACAGATAATGAAGATGCAATTATATTCACATTGGAAATATACTGCAAGGTCAAGTCTAAATCTCTCGCATGGAAAAACAACAGTTTTACTGACACAAGAACAAAACTAACAAAGAAGTAAAGTCATCATGGAAATGTACTGCTAGGCCTCATAAGTGAAAGTTCTCTACAGGGTCAAAACATTCTAGCTCAAACTTACATGAGTGTGGTTAAATGAGAACAAATATGATAAATTGCCATAACAGAAATCTTGATAACAGAAAATTAATCCTTTTTGTTTTTGTGTATTTCTCTTCCACATCCTTGTTGTTCTTTTTCTTCTCTCTCTGTATTTCTCATGTTTCTCACATATTCTCCCTCCTGTTTGTACACCATGTCCAGTTACAGATGAAGACCAGATATCCACAGATCTAAAAAGAAATCCCTCAAGTTAATTCTGAATTAAATGTCTTCTCTCTCTGTTTTTCTCTGTCTTTAGTCCAGTACCAGATGGAGATGATGCGTTCTCTCCGTCACGTCAACATTGATCATCTGCATGTGGGCTGGTACCAGTCCACCTACTATGGCTCCTTTGTCAGCCGAGCGCTGCTCGACTCCCAGTTCAGCTATCAGCACGCCATCGAAGAGTCAGTTGTACTCATCTATGGTAAGTAGACCCACACAGAAGACCGTGGAATGGGAGTAGAGCAGCACCAGTTAAGATCTGCACAATAGCTTTCACAATAAAATGCTGCATCATGATACAATGGGAAAACTTTTCCCATTGTATCCCATTGTATCGCACAATCACAAAAGCTTGCTCAGATTCAATATACCAGATCAGAATTAGTTTTTACTTCCCATGCAGGAAAATGGCACAGCTAATGGAGTGCAGATGGTTGTCGTGTATGGTTCACATCCATTTTGGTTCCAGCAATGATTAAACAAGCACAAGTCAAATATGGTCTCTTTAATCAATAGGTATCTAAGAATAGGACGACCTGAGAAGTCTTATGATATTCTACTGGGGTTGACATTCAGAGAATCTCAACAATGATTCAGTATGACAGATGTAGGAAAAGATTAGTTGAGGTTAGCACAAATATAAAAAAAAACAATGTTTATGTTTGAAGATAAATCTTGCAAGTCTCTATCTGGACATCAAATACATTTTAAATAGATGTAAGAGCTTGAAGAATAATTATTAATATCTTTCATTTTGTGCAGATCTGCAATATGCAGATGTCATTTTGTATGCTGAAACTGCTATCAAACATCAAGGCAGCAGGGTGCATGAGTAGGGCAGAGGCTTGTGCTCTAAAGTAAAGCATCAATGGCAGGTGAAAAGAAGGAGCCTGTGACGCCATGTCTCATGGAGCTAACACATGTCTGTCTGCAGCCCTTGAAAGGCAGAGGAGGTGACGAGCATGAAGCAGGGAAAATACACAGGATTAACAAGGTAGCTGGTAACCACTAACACGAACGTACGGACATCATGTGCCTGCACCTGCTTCACAGTAAAGACCTTTAAGAGCTGCCCAAAATTACCACGCCACAAATGCCATCCCAGATGGTGTTAGCTTTCTTTCAAATGACAGCAATATTAAAACCTGTCACTATAAAACAGTGTGCATTTAACTCCTCAGTGTCTAAGTAAAGATGATTCATTACTACAACTCGTCTTTAGGTATCATGATGCAGAAAATGTGACTCACTTATTAGACTTTTTCAAGCTGAAGACATAATCAAATATAGACATTGGCAGAATGGCAGATCGTATCAAGATAGTATTTCATGAATTTTTTGTGTGTGACATGCAACATAGGTCCAAAGTCTGGAATCGAGCTCAGGACATTGCAGTTATATGTCATGCTCTGTAACCATTTGACTACCAAGGCATTACAAGATAGGGTTTAATGCCCGTTTTGCAAACTTCATAATGTGCTGACCTTACCTCCTTTTAGGTTTATGAGTCGAAAAATAAGTATAAAGTACAGCTAGGGTGACACACGAAGTCTTACAAACTCACTGACCTGAAATCGCAGTCTTTCATTAAAACAGCTTAGTGTTTATCCACTCACTCCAAGTCAAGAGTGAGGAAGGAACTGGAATTGTCATTTTAAAAAATGATAAAAACAGCTTTGAATTTCATTAATGTTTCAGCGCCGGTGAGTGTAAAGGATCTCCCCCGGCCCTGTTCTTTTTTTCTCCAAAATCACTTCAGGGTTGTCATGTTCTCAGATTGTACAAATCCATGACAGGCAAAGATTAATTTTAACCAGCTGACTTATGAACCCCTCTGATCTAGTCCTGCCAGCCAGCTGGCCACTCAGGCAGTTATTCAGTCAGCCCTTTCTTATTCTAAATGGGGGCTCCTGTTAATGTCAGTCAATAATGCAGCTTAATGGATCAAAGCGCCTCAAAGGAATTGACATTATCTCTGTTTAAAGTCAAAGGGAAAGACAATGGATTCCCTTTTTCTTCTTTTCGTCATTAGCTTACCGGTCATTTTATGCCGATGGATGAATCAATCAGGTGGCCAATTGGCGAGTTAATAGCTTCCGTCCAATGACTGCCTAGAATTAAGAGTGGGTTGTTAAACCAATTGGTTAAACATGTTCACCATGACAACAGTTTTTATTTCATGAGGCAAACGCTTGAAGAAGTTAAGTAGGTCAGACACAGAGCAAACATACAATACATCTACGCAGGTTCAGAGCTTTCAAGTCGGGGACATATTTATTCATGTAAAAATTCAATTGAATTGAATTTTGAAACCCAACAAATAGGGCAGTTTATAATAATATTTATAAGCTAATAGATGACAGTTTAATAATTATTCTTTTTTAAATATGCTCAATTCAGTTTAAATTTCACTCTGGAATTTTGTCTTTCACTTTCTTGGTTTGGTGCTTGTTTGGCATTTGGAGAATTAAGACAAAACTGAAACAAACCCTCTCCCTATCCTCCATAGCAGCTTCCGTCATATTGACCAACAGAAAGCATGTGTGTGTTTATAATATGTGCAGAGACACACATGGTAAATAGCAGCCCTTCCTGGGATAAAAGGTAAATTCCACCAGTTCAAAAGGCTCCTCGGAGCTGGATTTTGATTTAGTTACCAAGCTTCCTATGGACAGGAGAGAGTTGTCTTAATAAAGTGTGGCTGTCCTCAACCAGTCCTAGTGGAGATGGGCCAGCATGAATTGAGATTGGCTGTATCCTGTTTGGGAGTGGCTCTACTTTAGGCAAATGGCTTGTCACAGTTGGGTGTTGGGAAGGAAATAAGTCGCACAAACATTTCTGGTGGACTGTAGTTTGGTGGCTGTCAGCTTGTCCACTATCAGCCAATAGTACCACTTTTTCTCTCTCTCGTTCTCTCTCTCTGTAGCAAGTGGAATTGAATTGGACGACTGAGCCATTCCTCAGAGCCGGTCTAGATATATTTTCTGTCTTTTTTAAATGTTACTTTACCTTGACTTTTCAGTTTGTTGAATTGATTTAATATAATAGAAAGGCTGCTGTACAAATGTAATTTTGAAATGGACAGACGAGTAGTTCCTCCACTCCCCTCCTTATTGCTCAGATTTGTAAGGCTGTACAGACGGACATGAGTGTTTCCTATCCCTATTAAGGATGGAAAATAATTTATTTTAAAGGGATAGTACGCATCTTTTAAGTGGGATTGTATGAGGTACTTAATCATAGTCAGTGTATTACTTGCAGTAGATGGCGGTCTGCACGCCCCCCGTTTGGAGAAACGGGCAGGAGTACCAGCATGGAAGCAAAGCAATGCATCTTACCTGATTACCAGTTTGCATGGTAGCTGCCCTCCAGCCAGCACCTTTTTGTTTGATTTTTTTTGTGTTCATTCAAGATGCTTGGGAGTTTCAGATTAATTAGACTTCTTTCTATGTTTGTAAATAGCAACATGACATTTTTGAGATAAAAAACAGTGGAGTCTAGTGCGGTATACATGCTTTAAACTGCTGGACACTGCTTTCATTTTTAGTAAGGACAATATATAATATAGAATCAGGGTAAGAGACGAGAGAAATGTTGGCTTATGATGTTTGGCAGTGCAGACACACACAACCCCTAATAATTGCTGTGGTCAATCATGCCAAATTCCATTTGCAGATCTAGTTAAGTTTAGTTTTGCTTATTAGCAAGAAAATATCAGATGTGAGTTTGTTTATTCTCTGACGCCATAAGCAAATGGATGAATCTTGGGAAATGTGGTTCTTAGTGCACTATATTACTGAAAGAAATAGTGATAAAGATAAAGACGCTTCAGGAATCTTAAGTATGTTCACTCTGCTCTGGTACTGAAGACACTACTTTACTATGTTGAATCACTGTCTAAGGATGTTTGGGGTGTGATTGTGATTGGGAACCTAGGAAGCCACTATTGTCTTTATATTTCTTAGAAAGCATAACCTAAAGAGAAAATCAGATTGCATAGTTGTCTGCTGAATTTAGATTATATTATTTAAAGAGCAGTTGAACACATTTTTTTTTTTTCAACTCTCATCACTCTTTTCATTCTAGACCCTATAAAGACGGCACAAGGCTCCCTGTCCCTAAAGGCCTACAGGCTAACCCCGAAGCTCATGGAGATCTGCAAAGAGAAAGATTTCACACCTGAGGGGTGAGTAGCTCATAGCGCAACACACAAATATAATTAATGAATTTCATCATTACATGCGCACAGACGTTTGGATGTTTACGAATATATATTGTGTTTTTATTTGTGCGTCCAACTAATGGAAGGAGTCTGTCTGCATGTCTGTCTGTTCTTTTGACTTTCTCCACATCCGTTCATCCGATGGACTTCACACTCGGCAGGTGAATTGCTGAGGAACCAAGAAAGTGCAGTGTTGAGTGCAAGCGCTTGAGATCTACGAGGCATATTTATTAGCAGTGCTTTATGTACACACCGTGTAGTGTTTTGCGAGGGGACCCCTATTAACTGAACGGCATGCTGGGTACAGCTTGCTTTCCGTCGCTCGCTACAGTACAACCAAGAGCAGAAGAAGAGAGACCGAAGATGTTACGTTGTAGCAAACTCAAACATTTCAAGAATTCAAGAATCTGCAACGTAGCTTGTGTTCCTCGATGCTTCGACACTGAGGCCATAACATGTTTGTGGGAGCTTTTGCACCCAAGTGATGCGTAGCCTATATCATTGCCAGGGGATGCAACTGTGTCATGGCAGGTGTATTGCTCAGGACCCAAGGAAGCGCAGTGTGAAGTTGTTTGTATGAGCGGTTCTCGAGAAAGCGGCAAGCAGCAATACCGGAGGCCAAGCATGCACTGCACTAGTTTAGTGAAACACATGGGCTCGCAATGCTTACATGAATACAAAATTAAAATGTTTTGCCTTTTTCGCTCTTTTGATTCTGCTTATTCAATGGATGCAAATATAGGCTTGTGCATCCACAGGGGAGACATTTAGCAGCAGTTGCAGCTTGATGCTGATGATGATTTATCAGTTCGCCCTTGCCCGTCAAACAAATGTACCATGTTTACGCTTTTTCTGACCCCAAGGCTTATCGTAATTGCTTTTAAATTGCAGCTAAAAATGAATGTACTGAGGACTATTTTCCAGGCAGTTCAGGGTAGTCCAAGTGCATAAACTCGCACATGCATAAAAACACGCATGAAGTGACTCGCATGCACCGACAAATGCAAGTAAACCGCATTTAAAGTCCCAAAGCTATCAAATTACTTTACACTCAGAACC
The DNA here is from genome assembly GCA_943593645.1 of Bovichtus variegatus. Classification (NCBI taxonomy): domain Eukaryota; kingdom Metazoa; phylum Chordata; class Actinopteri; order Perciformes; family Bovichtidae; genus Bovichtus; species Bovichtus variegatus. Next base: position 12,285,367 of record CALSCE010009506.1, on the reverse strand, counting down.
TCCAGATATACATTTTTAAATTCACTAAAAGCAAGTGTATTTTCTGGGAAAAGAGACAATTTAACTGCATCGTTTCATTTCTCCTTACAATTTCTTCTGTATTTGTCCACCTGTGTGCCAGCCACTATTTTATAGACCCAGTGTGTTTGGCCCAGAGTCAGGATCCTTCTCATTTCTGCAGTTTTTCATTAGTTCCTATGATTTATTACGGCTCCAATCTGTAGCTATCAGTGTTCCCAATGAGCCCATGATTGAGAGAGGGCAGAGCAGGGCAGGAAAGGACAATATCACATCATAACAACAATCTTGTCACGATCCTATTATTTTCAGAATAGACTGGAAATCTGAATATCAATAATGTTTCTTTTTTTTTCTCCGAAGATACAAAACTTCAAAAGCGATTCATTCCCCCACCCCCCCACCCCACTACAATGTGCGTAAAAAGCAGTCTCTTTCATGTTGGTGTATTTGATGTTACCTAAGCTTGCATATATTGTGCACCTTTTTGAAATGAAAGGCAGGGATAGATGAGTGCTGAATGGACCCATCCCTTTGAACTGCCCTCCAAGTCTGCTGGGCTATGTAGGCAGTGGTCAATAGCCTTCACTTCAGCACACAATATAAAGCATCAAATTAGCCTGCCTGTGGATTCAACCTTTGGCTTTGTCCAGCGGGGCCCAACTTGGAAAGAGCATGGCATTAAGTGCCCTAAAGTCCAGTCGGGTTGAGCAATTTGTCCTGCCTAGAATGGGCTGTCCTTCTATTTCCTCATAGTCACCTTTTTTACATCACTCTGAAGACATTTGCAAATGTCATAAGTTACAGGAAATATTTTAAAGCACTGCAGATGGATAATTGTGCCAATATGTATAACAAACAGCATTTATATCATTATAGATTTTACTTATACACTGCTGCTATCCATACTGATTTTTGTTCTCCCCACTCCGAGCCTTAGGCAGGATTGTCCACTTTTGCTGCCTCAGAGTGTCCTCTTAAAGTTTGCCTGAGGTGATGCTCTACTTGGAATACAAAACAGCATTTTTCAAAATTCCCTCATCAGAATCAGATGATGCTCCACACCCCTATTTATCACACAGACAATCATAATATTATAAACATCTCCGGTTCTGGTACAGTGCACGTGGTGGATGAATGCAGCAAGCGCATTGATCCTAAAACGAGCAAGACGCGCCTAATAAGCCAACATTAGACATACAGTATACAGACATTAATTAGTCGCTCATGCGACAGGCAGTCAGTCAATGCCATTGGATTTTATGTGAGACATTAAGCAAAGTTTGAAGTTCCATTTTGTGTTCAAGGCCTCTGTTGGAGCAGGAGAGCGACATGCCGCTTTTAGCTCCTGAGGAACAAGAAGAGGTGGTTAAAAATTGTTTGTTGCGTTGCACACTTATCAGCAGAGCCCATAAAAAAGTCATTTAGGCTACTGAGTCTAACATTGCTCCGGGTATGCAATATGGACATCATATCGTATCGCACCATTTCCAGATATCAAATGCAGCATGCATAACATTACTATTCATTTTGCTTTCATTTGCACGTGGTACAATTTACTGAGAAGTACAAACCTAGTGGTAACACTACAGTACTCCTTTTGCAACCTTTCTTGTAAGCATGTGCGAACAACAATGCAAAAGCAGACCTAAAAAGATCTCTGCCCGCAACAAAGCGGATGTTAAATGCATGGAGCTGCATTAGCACTAAACTCGGAACAACCATTAACCCCATGACCTGGTTATGGATCAGCTAAGACCTGAGATTTTCTTGGCACAAGCTTTGTTTGTTACAGGCTCATTTTCACCACTGACTCACACTCACTCTTGTGTCCTGCATGCCGTTTTTGTGCGTACACAGGCAAGTGTCCCTTTTTTAAAACCACTTGTAAGACAGAAAATGATGTTCCCTCTGGTTTTAGTATAGAAGTATGGCTAAGTGTCAGCACATTAAAAAGAACTAGGGCTGGGCAGTATGGTTGAAGTCCATATTGGGATATTAATAAGATTTTTCCAAACTATATAAACGAAATACACAGCAACACTATTTTATAAATACTAGTTAATTGCATGCGTATCATAGAAATCCCTGACTTTCTTACTTTGTCGGGTCCGTCATGTGTTGAATTATCTGTATGTAGTCTGCACAAGTTGGTAAAAGCATTAAATGTAAACCAGTAATGATGAAAATTATTTGTGGAAGTGACAAATTGTAACTTAAGCTCTCTTCTCCCGCCTCTGTCTCTCCTGTCCTGTCCTTCACTCTCCAGTTTGAAAAAGGCTAACATTGGCTTCGAGCATATGTTCGAGGAGGTGCCTATTCTCATCAAAAACTCCCACCTTATCAATGTGCTTATGTGGGATCTGGAGGACAAGTCCACGGTCGCCGACAAGCACGAACTGCTCAACCTCTCAAGCAGGTAAGACGTATGCTTATGCAGCCATTTAAGCAGCAGGCCTTAAGACAGACACCTTGCTGTTAAAAATGTTCAGAGTGATTGCAGGTGCATTTTATATCAGGATCAACTATTTCGAACAGATTTTTCTCAGAGTCCAACATTTACAAGATATTTCTGCAGAGTCTTGTGGGGCATTTTGTGGGTTTATCAACATCTGTCCTCTATAAAATTGCGACCTGTAAATGTTCTAATCCAACACCGACATTGCAGGGAACATGTAGGTTATTTAACAATGTAACTTCTGTAGAAACTCATGAGTGTTTTAGTTTCTCTCCCAAAATAAAAAATACGTTTTTTCGGAGATTCAAGGCTCCCTTTTACAGAACATGCACATTCGTAATCTTATATTGCACTTGAAGAGACCTGTGTAAGATCATAATGAAAAGTATTTCTTTGGACTTTATCATCCAATTTCTCATTCATGCCGTATGATTACATCACAGCATGTTCATTCTTTTATGACAGTGCCTGCATCATGGTGTTGAGCACATGAGCAACATGGAGAACATACTGTCATAAGGTTCATCAACAGACCTCAGGGCGTCAGCCTCTGTGCAAAATCACTCCACAATAAAACCGGTTATTGATGGTAATTACATCACTACAACCCTAAGCATCACCTTAATTTGATTCATTTGCACATGGTGACCATAGTACTGTACATGCATACCATTGAAGAATAATCTCTTCCTAAAAGTGTCTTACAAGCTTTAAAACAATGTCATGGTATCTCTTTAAACATGCCGTGTGCTTTCACAGACATGAGTTAAAGCTACTTCTAAATTAAAATTGATTTGACATTAGGGACCCCATGGGCATTAGTCTATGTCTTCTACACTGTTCTTAAGTGTACCTGATTGATGGAAAGAATAGGAGGTCTATTGATGTGTTTCGGCTCAGGTTTATCCACCATACATGCTGCTTTCTAGCTCTGCTTAGGAGGGCTAGTTTGATTTTTTTTTTTTAAATCTTTTATTAATATCACTATAATTCCACAAAAACACCAAATCCCACAATTAATTTATCTTACTAAGCGGGGAAAAGTTTGAGTAGCCGAAGCTCGCGCTCCTGTGCCATTGTCTTCCAAAACCTATTAAAAACGCATAACCAAGCCAAAATATTGCACTGGGTGACATATTCCTTTATTACAATAAACACAGCCAGTGCAGTTTATTCTGAAACAACACCATAGACTAATAACATCAGCTGCATCTTTGATCGAAAACAAATGCTCACAGGCACCGGTCTGTTTACCCCTCTTTGTTTGTTTACTTTAGCATTTATCATTAGCTGCCGAAATTACAGTTGGTGTACAATGCGTGGGTCAGAATCTGATCATTTTCACAAGGTTGAATACGCAGCTGATGACACTAATGAAGACGAGGTCAGATTTGATGGACCTGCGATGTCATAAACTGGAATACTCTGGAGAAAATACAACAATGAGCTAAATAGCATAAACTATACTGGCCATGTTTGCTGTAATGAAGGAATATGTCACCCTGTGCAACACAACGGCTCTTTTGTGTGGTTTTAATAGTTTTTAGAGGATAATGAACTTCTATGGAATACAGACAAACTATATGAGGCTGTGGCTTTAAATACGACACTTGTTAGTTGGATCAGTTCTTTGTTGGTTTTGTTGATTACATTACATTTTAGCTGACTTTTTTTGGCCAAAGCGACTTAAAATAACAATCATAAGGATACAACTCCAAACAGCAAGAATCTTGCAAGTACAATAGCAATACAAACTCAACCATTAGCTTCAAATAAGCCAAACCAATTTAAGTGCTACATACAGAAAATAATAATGAATGAAAATAATTAGCCACAGTGCTGCGACCGAAGACTTTCTACTGACCTGATATCAATGGGGACATTGATGATAATTGATGGTTGATGAAGATGATGAAAAGATAAAAAATAACACCAGCCTAATCCTTTTAAAACCAATTTGAACCTGCTTGGACTACAGTACCAGATGGGTGAAAGATTCAGCATCAGGACATCTTAAAATGTTTAACTTGCCAGTCAGGGAAATGTTTTACTTGGACAAAAAAATGTAGTTTGCATTGTGCATTTTAGAGGTAGAAACACACCCCACCAAGTATTTGTTGCATGGATCAGATTTGTAATCCACCCTGAAATTGTAGTCCATATACATATTCTGGTTCTTAGACATGCTTGACCACTTACATTATTTCAGGAACTTATCTCTGTACCCTTGGGTTAGCATCGGATGTTTTGATGGGGATATCCAGTCCAAAACTAGGTGCGGTAAATGCCACATCTAAATGTCAAAACATATTTATTCAGAAATGTCTCGAAAAACAGGACTTGCCATCAAACTTTTGTCTTCCATCACTAATGAGCACAATATGAACAAATATCACCCCACCATATCAACTCACAGCCTGACTATTAAAGTCTCGCATTTAAATCTCAGAGGCTTTCAGCATCAGTCTCAGGAGAATTTATCAGCAATCATTTATGGAGATGAACCGCCGCAATTGGAGCAACAGCTGTGAAGCTTCCCAGGGGCAGGTGTGAGAAATTAGCACAATAACGACTCAAAGTGTTGATTTACACTCTGTTGGCGCGCAAAAACACTCTGTGCTTACTTATACACTGCAGTGTAGCGCACCAGGAGTTGTTGTGATTCTGCTCATTTGTGTCCTTTAACACAAATAAGCCATGAACTAAATGAACGCTGCTATTTACACAGCTCTGTAGAATGCATGCGCCTGGCCAGCTAAGTGTGGCACCAGCGCTGTCATTGGTTAGAAATTCTCAAATAGACTGAAGAGGAATAGCTCACTTTTCTTGCATATTATTCCATTTTCCAAATGACTACTCTGAAGTTGAAACATAGCTTTTGATATGACCCGAAGTGGGGCAGAAAGCAGCGCAGCCCTTCCCATGGGTTTCCTGGCGTGACTGCCGATGAGATGTCTGGTAATGTGAAATTGTTTCCTGAAGTTGTCAGATTGCCGCGCAGCTCTGTCCTTGTATTGGATTGTGACGTCCATCTCTCTACATCTTCTCCTGACAGCCCCGCCCTTTTCTCCTCATTTCCACCCATTCAAAAAAGACAACGATAATGGGTTTTATTTAATGTTTTTCCTTTTTGTCTCATTTTGCAATCTGCAGCCCCATTTGTCAATGTCATCGAAGTCTAAGGCTGAGTGAATGCAGTTTCACTCCAGCAAACAGGGTTGCTCTTACCACAGATGATGATGTTGATCGTGGTGATGGATTGCATGAATGTAAATTCATTTATGCACCCATTTTCCCCCAAACAGCCTCAAAATGCCTTAATATTTGCAACGTTACAAAGCAAACTATATTCATGTCAGGCCACAAAGCTTTTCGCTCAAAAGGCATCGTGCATGGTCTTCGCCATTCTTAAAATGTGCCTGTGACTGACATTGTTCATTATAAATCTTCCTTTAAAACTCATATTTACTTTTTGTTCTGTGTGAATGAGGAACTCATCAGTCCATTAACTCCTGTCTGCTTAGTATAATTTGCCTTCAGCATAGAAATGTTGGACAGTGGAAGGATATGTAAACATAGCTTTCTGCTCTTGAGGACTACCCTGATGATATGTATTCAATAAGGGGGAAAAAGTAGTGAAGGGAGGAAAGATCTGAAAGACCTGAAAGAACTGTAAGACTTTGACAGAGCTGCAGCTGTATGAAGAGGTAGGTAAGTGAGGAAGGTGACGCAGCATGACTGGAGCTCGGGACACAAAGGAGATTGTGACAGAAATGCTGCCGTGGAAAAATAGTACTTGATTGATAAACTTCATCCAATGAGATGGACTTTGAGACGAGATGTTTTTTATACTGTTACTGCTCCGTGTCTTTTTTTGCAATGACCTAATGATCGTGGGCAGGGAGATGGGAGAGAGATACTAGGGATTTAAACACAAAATGAATAGGGTATTCAGTCACATAAGGATTATGAATTTGTCAAACCCACGACAAAATCTGTCTGAAATTTATTAATTTTACTTTTTATCTTTTACTTTCACAGAGCTTATACTATAAACTCTCTTGGGACAATGTTAGATCTAGGCTATTTCGTGTCCTCTTTAAAACCTATTATTCGGCTACAGAAGCGAGCCAAAGATCCATATTGTGCCCCAGTCCATCAGTTAAAAAGGCTCCATCAGAGTGGAACACTCATTATAAGAGTGGAAGTCACTTCCTTGGCAGCTTTGTTAAAGAACACCCATCTGAACTTTCAATTTACTGAATGTCAGCCCATTTTTGCTCGCACATCAATACAGTTTTAGAATTTGTCCTCAATTGTCCTGTGTGAATATGAGCATGTAGGCCCGATCACACATGGAGTGTTTTACCTGACCGTAAAACAGAATCAGTGATGATGGGAAGTCCCTCCGTAGACTTTGATTTCTTATTCAAGATTGATTCAAAGTCTCGCCGACCTCTCTGAATAATTCAACCCTTTGGGTTTGACCAGACACTTTGTAGTGTAGAATGCATTATTTTGTGCGCAATTTTTTTCCAACCACGCGTTACTGGAAACATCACTTTTTTGCGCGTTTGAAAATACTACTAACTGCGTGTGCAATTATGAGCAGAAATGTGTTTTCCTTACATATTCAGACTTTTTTAAACATTCAGTAACATGAATAAACACAGCAAAGAACAGAGCAAACTTGATTAGTTTGAAAGCAGTAGTAGTAGCAACCCTTCATTACCAAGTATGTGTGAAGGACACAGAAAGACACTCAAATTCTGAACTGATAACAAAATAAAACTACATCCAGTGCACAGATTAACTCACAAACACACACACACACACACACACTTCAGTCCAGCTTAGAACACTTGACACATACATAAACGACAGATGTTTTAAAGGATCCTGCTCTGACTAAATGACTAAATGTTCCTTTGCATATATTATAAATGCGCACTACACAAATTAGCTACCATATTGCTCGATGGAATAGTTTTAAATGGGCTTTCGTCAGCGAGAATCAATTTTGACACAGTCGGAGGGACTCGGCAGGGAAGTGCTGTGGCAAGATTTGGTCCTGGGCCATCAGTTTTCATGTTTACAGTTCTGACAATGCAGTGGAGGGGTTGACAAACTCACCGCACAACAGTCCTCAAAGGAAAATACAATGGGGCTGGAGGTGGCTCAGCAGTCTAAACTATGGGAAGGACACTCTGAGCTTCTGAAAATCATACACCATTCACACACGTGTTCATTTTTAATTTAAATTTTCAAAAGTCAAACCAGAAGTGAAATCTGACAGAAAACCCATTTTTCCCTATGCCTGACATTCTGCAATGCAAGGGCAGCAGACAGGCCTTGAGGCTGAATATTTGATCACTTACATTAACACACACCTCATGCAGGTGCCAGGCAGAGATATGGACAGTGATACAGATTGTCAAGGATGTGAGAATAACAAGTCATCACCAGCAGTGTTCACACGATTATCTGCATTCATGTGGTTACATTAGTTTTCTTCCTGTGTGCAAGCTTGAGGGACTGCATTTGTATGTTTGCATGTAATTAAGGTGTTATCAGTTGAATGTGGGTTGATGGCAGCCATACGCTAATCATGTCATGTCATGTCAGTACATGATCATAGTGAGCGGCTTTTTTGTGGTCATATATTTTAATAATATATGCATGCTTAATTTTATACACGTATATGTCATCCATTAGTTTTCGTTCCGGTGTGTGCTTTGGCCAGAGTCAGTTGCGTTGCGTTTTGTAAATTATACGACGCCGTAACAATTCACTTTTTAATTTATTCCACAGCACCAAGAATGCTAAATTTGTAGCTGTTAAAATGAATGTTAGAAATGTTATGTGCATACGTTACTTTTTAATATCGTGGAACCCCTAAGGCCTTTTTCAAAATTGCACACACATTGTTTCAAGAGATCCCCTAGAAGCCTGCAGCAGCACGGTGACAAAGTGAAGAAGCTCTTTGCTGTGCTTCTATGTTGATGCGTGTTTCACTACACCTGAAGTTTTAAATACAAAAAAAATGTCAAATTGGCGAGTTTTGCTCAGGTCAATTCTGGTAACATTGGAGCTTGGTCTTCAGGGGTGCCGATGGTTTTTGTCAGGTGTTTTTGAATTCAAGACTTTGCACAATCTAAGAAATTGAAGGTTGGTAATTTATGTCTTGACAAGATGATTTTTCTTTTTACATTGCAAAGAGTGTAAAGAGCCAGGACAGAAAGAAAGAAATATTGTTTTATAAAATAGTTAATTGGCAAATTCAGCAGAGAGGAAAGCAACTAAAATCACCCAAAACACTCTCTACTCTTCCTCCACACAATCACACAAACAATGAAGCACACACACAAAACAGTTAAATCAGTGCAAGTATACACACAGCCAGAACATACACAGCGTTGGCAGTCCTTGCGGGTACAATTGCCATTTAAATAAACATTCAGAATCTGTTTTCCCACAGTACATGCTGCATTATGTAACACCCAAACATTCATGAATGAAACAATATAAATTCACAGAGGAAAGTATAAGGGGGAGATGACTTGAAGTAGACCACTGCTGCCTTGTCAAGGTTGAAGTTGAGGTAGTGGTGAGACATCTTGTTAAAAATGGAGCTCATGGGAGGAGAGCGAAGAGGAATGCTGGTGGAATTGTGTCAAGTTGTTGTCAGCCTGGCAGTGTTGGGAGAAGATGAGGAATGTGATGCCAGAGCAGAGAGATGAAGCACAGGGACAGAATAAGGGTCCTCAGGTCTGTGTACTCTCAAACCCCATGAGAGAGGCTTCATGTCAGATGTCTTTCAGGACACACAAGAACAATATATCTAGGGGAGACGAACTTCAAGATTGGGTCAGTTTGGATGGCAAACATGGACTGTTGAAAAGTGCACATGTCTGACTTCACCACAGGCCTCAGAAGGAACATCTTAAAGCGTGGGACAGTGCCTACCTCCAGACACTGTTCTTCATGGGCAGTGGTTGCTACTTGATTGGAAGGCGCGTCCTGTGGTTATGTGTCGCGGTGGAAGTAAGTCTCTGGGCTCTTCTAAGTTTCCTTCGCACTGGATGTGGTTGTTTGTAGCTCGTTGCAGAATTTGATTGAGATGAAGGAAAGAGGGGAACACTTCAACTTGTTTGGAAGTTTTTGCATCAGATGGTGGTCAAACTGTACACATTGCATTTTATTAGTCGATCGGCAAAATGATAATTACAAACTATTATGCTAATTAAAATATTTGTTCATGCACAAATGTCTAATCTCAAATATGGAGATATCCTAGTTTTCTTTATTTTATGTCATATTTAACTGCATATCATTAGACTGACAAAACAAGACATTTTATAGACATCACCTTGGATTTTCGGCAGATTAATAGATAACAAAAATAATCGTTAGTTGCAGCCCTATTGCATTAACACCTGGCTAAAACTTTTAATCGCAATGCAAGTCAGACCTCCTGCAGATATGATCGTCTGATCAGAGAGCCTTCTGATTGCAGTGCATTCTGAGCGGGAATGACACGACTGACGTAACTGCTCACACGTACTAATGGCAGCCCAACACCATGTGAATGACATGTTGACATTTTTCTTCCAGCAACCATCTGGAGAAGAGCCTTCAGCTTCTGATGGACAGGGTGGATGACATGAGCCAAGACATTGTCAAGTATAACACCTACAGCCGCAACCTGAGTAAGCAACAGCAGCAGAAGCACCAGGTAACTCTCGAGCACACTCCCACGTACACACAAGCCTTCATGAACGGAAGCACACCCACCACCTACCGACACAATGAGCTAGCAGCAGCAGAAACATCAGTTTACCAGCATGCATCTAAAGGAAAGAGACACACACACACACACACACACACACACACACACACACACACACAGGGGCATTCACATACACCTGCAGCCACAAACTCAGCAGGAAAACAGCGGGTATATTTTTGTCAGCCTTGGACACAACCAATTGCAGCTATAATCACAGCAGGCAAGCAGCAAGCATCTAGTAACACACACACACACACACACACACACACACGCACACACACACACACACGGTACCTCAGGCTTACACCTTAATGTACATGCTCCCACTGAGGACCACCTAAAGTAACTACAGTAAACGGCAAAGGTTAGAAATATATACACATTTATAACATCTGTAACTGTACTCGCAGTGTTGCACATAGATATTCATTAGACATACTACTCACACATAGAGATAAAAAGCAGCAGCAGTCTCTGGCTTCTTATGAATCTGTAGGTCTGTGTCTAAGTTGCATCGAGCTTTTATTCACATACTCTTTTTTTTTTTGTTTTGTTTTTTTTTTCCCTGACTGACTTGCCTCACCACGCACAACATATATTCTAAACCCCCCCACCCCCTTTCTGTTGTTTTGAGCAGACACTAATGAGATGAGCTCGACTAATTCTAACCCTCAAATATTTGTCATAGTGTTTATCCCTCACCTCAGTGCAGCGGCTGACATGCGCCCACTGAAGATCAGCATCACCACAATTTCAGACACACCTCTCCTCTGCTGCATTATTTTTCCTCTCAAGGAAATGGTCATTTTCATCACTAATAGGGCTACTTCTGTGATACTGTCGTTCAATTGTCCTTATGTAAAGAAGAGTAGGTTCAGAAGGTTAAATACAAAGCTCTTACTATCCATCCAAGGAGAGCCGATACATATGGATGCAAAGCTAGTATTAATAAACGGAGCCTTTCTTTACTTTAATGAGTAAGTGAACGTCTTCTGTTTTTATTCTTTTTCTGAAGCAGTGAGACACAAACTTAATTTAAAAGCGGCAACAGTAGCGCTTTGTAAAACACACACAGTCTCGCACGTACTCTGTCTGCAAAGACTCAAGACACACGCACCCCACCGACAAGCACAAACTCAGCCAGAAGCATCAAAAGGACCAGAACAAAATGTGCGCACACACAGATGAAATCAGCCACGTACCATCTGCAACTGCAACCTCAGACAGATGAATCATAAACACATGCAAACACAAAGGGTCATAGACGCATGCATTACTCAGGAAAATGGAAGCGTAGAGGCGCAAGGTTATTCACTGATGTGAGCCAAGTGCATGCGTAGAACGTACACCTACGTTCAAACAACTACATTATTGTCGCTATTCTCTGCAAGTAGAAATGAGAACATGTCTGACGTATTAATGGTATTCCGGGCTGACTCGTCATCACTTCGGCTGACAGCCAAGTTCCCACACAGTAGAAACACTTACAAAAAACATGCATCTGTGACCACAGGTAGTCCGCCGCATGCTCACAAGGAATTCACAACAAGGGGCACGAAAAAACACCCTCCTACGTAGACACACATCCCCGGGCCAATCTCACACACTACAGCCATTATGATCCATCATGCTCCCCTACCAACCTTCTCATCATCACAGCCCGTGAGCCTTACCACACACACACACCCACACACACACCACACACACACACCACACACAGTCATGTCATACACAATATCCTACAGACAACCACTGTAATGGTGTCCACTTTTTTTCATGTTTCACATGATTTTCACGACAAACGGCGCACACAGAGACAAAGAAAGTGAGCCTCTATTACGCCTTTCAGACATCTACAGTACTTGCTCTATGTAATCTTGTGCTATTGACTCAGCTGCTTCCCGGTCAAATGAAACCTTATTAATCATCATAGAAAGTTGCAAAAGGCGCCCTGCTCAGAGGGCTCCATTTTTCATTTATAGCTCTCTAAATGTTGTAAATAGCAAGTTCCCAGGCCCAATCTGTGGCCAAGTTAGTCTTTGTACCAGGAAATTTATGTCTCGCTCCCCCTGATTTATTCATTTTCAATTTTCGTTTTCTTCTCTTTTCCTATCGACGGAAGCAGGCAACACTTTTGCAGAAGATTGGGTATAGAGCAATGTGTTAATCTTATGAGCCGAAGAGTCATGATTCATAGTTAATGATACAATTCAGCTACCATTAGATGATTCAGCAATATTTCCCAAGTCATTATTTCTGATACATGTATTTATATTTGATGTATAAACAGAAAATAAATGCATGAATGCCAAGCCAAGTTGTGGCTGAGAGTCTATTTGGTTGTAGTAGGTGCTTAATGGATACAAATCCACCAAAAAGTGTGTGAAGGTTCGATAGTCTGATGTAGAGTCCATGTGGGATCGGTGGAAAAGCTACGTGAGCGAGAAGCGCATAATTAATTCCTAATAACAGAGAGACCTGATCCGAAGGGGACCTGAGGATGATTAGACCACATCAGTCGACCCTTACAGACCCTAAAAGAGAGGAAAATAACACACCAGCAACATGATGCACCATCAATTAGCAGGCAGTTTTGGTCATAAAGGGCAACGGTATAATAATAATAATAATAATAATAATAAATCTCCTGAGAAACTTGGAGAAACTAATTCCAAAAATATACAGAAAATAAATAATTGTCTAATTAATTCAATGTCTGTGAATAAAATTCCAAAAAGTATTTATCATTTATTAGAATACGTTTGTTTTTGTTACATAGGGTACTGATTTATAAAATATTATCTCCCATGGTGATTATGATGTACCACGGGATCGGAGCTGATGGAGCACGCCCTGATCCATTCTGATCCACTTGTGTTAGACACCACCTGCCCCGACAAGAATTGAGTTCAATTTGGTCCAGACTCTGTTCTCGGTTCCTCAGAACTGACCGAGGTCAGCTGTAACCATTGCACACTGGCAGAAACAAAGCATCCCCAGTGTGAGTCATGGTGTTTCCAGCAGCACGCGGTGTGTATGCTTCTCTGCAGCAGCCCCTGGAAGGCTGGTGGAGGGAGATGGTAAAATAAATACTGAGAAATCCTGCTGTTTTCTGTAAAAGAACTGTGACATGGGACGGGTTTATTTTCCACCAAGACAATGACCTCAAACATAAAGCCAAAGCTGCAAAGGAGTCCAGACCTCAAGCTTGCTCAGACTTTGTAGCAGGACTTGACAACTGCTGCCCCCTCACAGTCCCCATGCAACCTGCCACAGCCTGAGCAGTCTGTGAAGAAAAAAATGGGGGAAATAGCAGCGAAAAGTGGCTTTACTAAATGCTGACTTGAAATGGGCTGTTTTTTATTTGAACTTGGATCAGTTCGATTTTTTTATTTATTTAACTTTTACTTCTAATGTGGGGAGGTCAATACTTTTCAGGCATCGTATATCTATATTTATATATGGAAGGTGCGAGTGCAAATCTGTTTTTCTTTGCTTGTTTCTGAAATTTGCATATATTAGCATTTTGATTATGCACAGCCATGCTGTCACGCATTGGCAGGCAAAAAAAAAAAGAAAACACTGGAGGAGTAACGATTCATTTGAACAAATAGGTATCTCTTTTATTTAATGTTTGTCAGGATTTTTTGTCAGCTTCAGTCCCCTGTGCAGGTGCGTTGTGGGATGCATGTTTGAAAGCACTCAAGTTGCTCCCACGCCGTTTTTCCTCCTCGACTGCCACAACCTCCTCTTCCACTGGTCTGTGTCAGTCTCTCCTCCATCTTGCCAAATTAACTAGGCTTTTAGGATTTCCAGAGAGCCGGCACCTCACTGATTTACCGACTGTCAGCCCTCCACAAATCACTCCATCCCTGTCAGCACTTATAACTCTTCTCTCTCCGTCTGGCTCCACGATCTCTTCTTTCAACGCTCTGCATCTTTACAGCTCACTTCCTGCCTGTTGCTGATTCTATTGTCTGTCTTTCTGCCACTTGGTTTGCATCTCTCACTTTATTTCTCTTCCTGTTCCGGACTTTCTTACTTCATACCTACTTGTCACTTTCTTCACTCCCACTCCTCACCTTTCACAACTCTTCGCCTCACATTCTCAGCCCGTCTTTTCTCTCGATGCTATTAACTTTTGTTTTTCTTTCTTTCTTTCTTTCCCCCTCCCGTGCCCCCTGCTTCTCTAATGCGACGCCTTGTTCTCTCTGTGTCCCTCCCTCCAGTACCTCCAGAGGCGGCAGCAGGAGAACACCCAGCGACAGAGCAGAGGGGAGCCCCCGCTGCCTGAGGAGGACATCAGCAAAATGTTCAAGCCCCCTCAGCCTCCACCACGCATGGACACACTGCTTATTGCAGGTACGCACACACATTCACACACACGCTGACACAAACGCATAACCTTCACGCACGGACAGCACTCATTTCAGAGACCCCCCTCTCTCCAAACTCCATCAGCCTCTGCTCCCCTCGCAGGAGCTCAGGTTCTGCTTTGTAATTATCTCCGCCATTATCTTGAAATTACATTAATTTAAAGTTTATTGACTCAATCTCCTACTCGACCGCCCCTTTCCTTGCTGTTTCACGCTGTTCAGCTCTCCCCCGCCTTCTGACAACATTCTGATCCTTCCGTTTACTCTGTTCCCCACTAATTTGATGTTTTGCTGTGCTGCTGTTTCTCTCCCCCTCTCTCCCGCCTCTGCCTGTTTGTTTGTGTGTGTGTGTGTGTCTGTGTACAAATGTATGCATGTGTATTTTTGTGGGTGTGTTTTTTTTTTTTGTTTTTTTTTTGTATGGGGGTGCTTGGATGCATGTGGCTTCCATCCAACAGGGCAAATTAACAACTACTGCCAGAACGTGAAGGAATTCACCTCGCAGAACCTCGGGAAGCTGTTCATGGCGGAGGCTCTCCAAGGCCACAACTAGAGGAGAGAAACTGGGTGAAAGAATCTGCAAGGGAGGGAAACGGTGCACAGAGGAGGGATAAAGGAAGGAAACCGAGAAACGAAACCACCTTGAAGACGACTGGAAGAACATGGCGCCTTCATTTGTTTTCTAAGGATTTATTCATTGTTTTTATGCCTGGCTCCATCTTGGATACACAATTATCTTTGAAGATCACTTGATTTGAATAAAAGTCTTGCATCTCTACATCGTCTCTGGCTCTGTGTATATTTTCACAGTTGAACTGTATTCAGCTTTTGATGGTAATTGCAGCATATTTTATTTTCGTTTGTAGACTTGGGCATTGTTTTGTTTTTTTGCTGTACAAAAACGTTTAGTGCTGTACACTATTAATATGCTTAAATGAGGCTTGTGCACATGATAGCAAACAATCACTCAAAGCAATTGTACTTTTACATAATTTCATTGCCACATGCTTTTCGTCTTGCAGTTCAAACATCAAGCGGGTGGAAACAATTACTAGTGGATTTGTTAAAGTGTCGGTTTGCATGGTGGGAAACATGATATCCTTGTAAACAGAACTGCAACAGAAGTATCGGTGAGAGTTGAGCGTTAAATGAAATGCCAGTTACATGACTCAGCCCCCACTGTCTCGCTGCACTAAACAGACTTCTTATTGTGTTGTTTGTGCCTTTCTTTCACACAGCTACCAATTAGCACCTGTTTATTTTAAGGATGCAAAAGTCCCTATAGTGAAATTTGGCTTGAAACGAAGATTTTTGATGTTAGATACTCAAGGCAACATTTGAAGAAGGAACTGCAGGTGTATGATAGACTGCACTAGGTGGCATTCCTTATTTAGTGTTGTCTGTAATTGCCAAAAAACAATAAATTATTTGGCAACACAATTTTAGAGAAATTGACAACGGGGGAGACAATTAAGTGTTTTTGAAGTTTATTCATAAAAATACACAGTCGGGGAGATAGATTTTGAGGAATAAATCAAAGCTATGTTGTTGCTGATGAATAATGAATGTGAGTCGTGGTTAAAGACGAACACCACAGAGCGTATTGTACATGATGAGAGCTGTCAGCTCTTACAAGAACGAGAGTATAGTGTTTGACGTCCCGCTGAAGGGATTATCATGCGTGGCGATCGCTGTTACCCTTCTTCAAAACGTAACTCTTTCTCAGTCAGTTCTTCTCACATTTATTAATCGTTTATCGAAAGTCCTTTGACCTTTTTATTGTATTTGCTGGCTTATCAGAGAAGGACAGAATGAGCATGAGCAGTATTGTTGAGATCTACTGACTTATTGAATTAAACAGAAGCAAGTGACTTCTCTTTGTGACAAATCATCAATGAGCATATTGAACGTACCTGACCTAATCATAGGAAGCTAATTCTCATTGTCTTCAGGATGTTGCTGTGCTGTGCCTGCCTTTATCTCATCTGCTATACAGCCTCTCAAGTCTCACAGTTCATTTTTAGGCTTTTTTTAGGCTTCATCATTTTCCTTTCCACATATTTTATTTCACCAGATTAATCCACTCAGTATCAATAGTGTATTAAAATGAATCCTGGGCTAACACGTAGTGTTTACTGTCATCCTAGTTTAGAGTGTTAGCTTGCTAACTTTGCCATCCATAGAGCCATGCGGCAGCCTCGGCTATAAACAAACGATAATACAGTTCAAACATATCAAACTTGCAGCATTTTTAGCTGCACGGATTTCCAGGTGCGCTGCACCAGCTGTTGCTGCTGGTCTTGTGGTGCTGATGGTGAAGCCCACCTAAACGCTCCTGTTTGTTATAGAAGGCTGATGTGACATGGATTCAAAGAATACCGTCTTTCCACTTGCAGCCAACCCTTCATGTTTTTCATTAGAATTTTGTATTTATTACCGGAACTCACCTGGGAGGCAGACTGTGCAGTTGCCCTTGTTAAATAAAGTTGAAATGTATTGATTTTCATTGAACAATTACAATTGAACAAGTTCTTGATCCTTCTTGCAAATAGATAGTGAGTAAAGAAGTACATCAATAGTAAATCCACTGCAGCACTGTAAGTCAGCCACAACTGAAGTGAAATTAGAATAAAAAATAACTTGTAAAATAAACCTTTCCACTTTTTATGATACAATAACATTACATTAAGCCCAGAGGGGAAATTATTGTAGTCCTGTGCCCTTCAGACATCCTAACAAACCTGCTGACGCTTAACTAAAACACAAGTCGTAGTTTGATGCAGCATCGAGCGTGTCCCATCAGTAACCAGTCCTGTGGAGTGTCCTTGATCCAGCTCACACACTAAATCCTTCTGCAGGAGAGCATAAGCTTAATACCTGACATGTCTTGGTGATGATCCGCTGCATCACGTATCATAGGATTCCTCCTCAAGTAATAAAAGCACAGCTCATTTTGTGGAGCCTGTCACCAGTGTCCAGTCCACCCAACAACAGGAAGCTGAATGATGGCTCTCCTCGCTCCATTTAATAAAGAAGCTGCCAGTGTGTGGTTCATTGTCGAATAATTACACTGCAGCTCTATCTTGTTGTGTGCTCCGCTGTTCTTCCTCGACCTGTGGTTAAACAGCGTCATCTAATTCGGTGGATGATGTTATTTAACTTGTCCTCAGCATCGCCTGGTCGAGTAATAACTTGTAGTGCTCCTGCTTGTCATCAGCACAATGTCATTAACAATAATTACAAGTCCACCAACATGATGAACGCTTATTGGAATAGCGACACTCGAGCCGGAAATGATTTCTTCCCCAAATCATAACCTGTTTCCCTGACAGGCTGGCAGGACTGGAAATATTCATTCGCAACAGAGGGCTCAGTTGATATTCATTAATTAAGCTGTTTGCTTCTTCGACAGGCAAACACCTGTGCTTGTGATTGATGTGTTGTATGATGAGAGGCATTTCTTCCTAGCAGGTATTGATTGGCTTTTGATTGGTGGCTTCTGCTTAGGCCAAATCTGTGTTGTTTGTAATTCTGAAGCAGCACTGTAGGGTGACGTTGACCTTGAGGGCTGACTGGGCCACAGCCTCCCTTGTCCCTAATCCTGAGATGTGTGAGGAATTACAAAACTTCAAATGCCCTCAACAGAACCCCAAGCACTGTGTGCAGCCGCGAGAGGCTCCGCTCGCCCCTGCAGAGTGCAAACACGGTGACAGAGGTTCAGCTTGTATTTAAAGTGACAGTGTTTTGTTTGGAGTGGAAAGCAGTTTGGATTGAATCGTGTAGTCACTGCAGGGCTCAAGGGCAATAGAGTGGAGGTGCATGGAGTCAAACGGGTGCACACTACTCCACAGTCATATCAATCATGTTATTAACTGTTGACTGTCTTGTTAGGTAAAGGTAACGATGACAGATTGTTTACCAGGAAATCACAGTCATAAGAAGCCAAATTGTGTGGGGTCTGGGATTCAGCTTTAAATCATGGCTTTATATAATTACTTAAGTCATTTTTTAACAGTGTTAAGCAGCTGTAAGGACATTTTATAACCTCTCCTTTGAGTGAATGATTAATAACACAGTAAAACAAGGTTATAATCATGTTAAATGACATATAAATGCACGAAAACTCTTTAATCCTTACGGTGTGTTACAAAACATCAATAGTTTATACACATGAAAATCATTCACAGGCAAGTAAAAATGAAATTATTTTAAATTGATGTAATTATTGTTTTTACTATTTCTTCCTCCTTAATAACTCAACAAGCTAAGAATATGCAAAAAATGTTGGTTCAAAGTTTTAACTGCTGGACACAAGATGTCTCCAACTTCACTGAAAAGTCCATTCTCACTACATGCGCTTCATGTTTCCATCACACTTGTGTGACATTAAGATTAAAGGTGAGCACAAACAAAGTTGTTGTCCTGTCAAACTGCACAGATATCATCCAGCACAGTGAAGTAACAATAAGCCAAAGTCGTGTCAGTGAAAGGGGGCTTTAAAATGTTAGTATATAATATGACTAAAAAGGCTCAGGCAGGAGCATAATGCTTATATATGCCTATCCTACACTCTTATCAATTAATAAAAATAATAAAATGAAAAATCTTTCACACTTATTACCCTCAAAAAAAGTTTTATAAACCATTCTTTTGAAAACCAAAAGTGAGTTGAACATTGTTAAATTTATGTTTAAATGCTTTTTTTTTTGTTTTACTTTTTCTAAAGTGAACTTATTTTCACTCATGTATTGAAAGAAACTGTGACTTTGTTTTTAGCTCTGAGCATTATTTGCATTATTTTATAATAGACCAAATCATTCAAGTTCATAGCATGGACTTTGATAAACAATGGATCTGTGTGATCATAGTGACAAGCCTTATTAATAATACGTATAAGTCCTTTTTGAATTCCTAGTCATTTTAAAGGTCGACCTCCACACTTCCACACATTAACATTCATTATGCCATCCTGAGTGCATGCTGTATAACTGCAGTATAGAGATACTGTTGGATCAAACTCAGGCCTCTATCCCTCCATATGTCCACACACTTCACTCTTTGTTCCCACTCGAGGTATTGATGTGGATTTAGACGTGCATTGTGTCGTTGCTTCATTGTGCTGCTTGTTTTGAAATGTTAAACTGTTTGGAAGAAAGAAGCACACAGAAACCCGCTGCGGCAGCTGCATCTGCGATTTACTCTCCCACACTCTCCTGCTCAATTGACCGTGAGACTACTGTGAGTCGGTGAAAATGAGAATGACTTCCTCAAATAGGATGCAACATTTGTTCACCCACAGTGCAGAAGCTGAGTGTGGTCTGTTGACGCAATACTTACAATTAAACTTTCCACCTCGTTTTCCAAAGTGATTTTATTTGCTCTCCCAATTATTATTTTTTTTTTATCGCTTTCTGTGATGTCACTTTTCTCTTCAGCATTTGCAGAGATTACCCAAAACTCTGTGTTTGAACTGAGCATGGGAACCGAATGAGGGTTTTAGCTGTGTAAACAGCCAGGCGTTTTGTACGCCGCAATAGGAGGAAATACTTAATTAGGATTATGGGATTTGTCTCTGCACCTTCAGATTCCTGAGAAGGAGGCTGGGAGATGTCAGAGGGATATAAGTTTGGTCTCATTTAATCAGGGAGTGCGGCCTGCACAGCCCTGACCCCAGAAGTAATTTATTACCGCTCAAACACAAACAGAAGCTCTTTCACCCTGCCTGCCGTCGCCCTGTCGTTGGTGATAGAGAGAATCAGCTGGCTGAATATAATGAAACCAGTTATTTCCCTGTCAACTCTGAATACTTTCCCTTTTTTTTTTGCTCTCTCTCTCTCTCTCTCTCTCTCTCTCTCTCAGATCTCTCTCTCTCTCTCAGATCTCTCTCTCTCTCTCTCTCTCTCGCTCTCTCTCTCCCCCTCTCTTTTTTCTGCCACAGATATTGCCATGGCAACTGTGGATCCTGTATGGAGTAGCTGTTGAGGATGTAAAGTAGTTCCAGTGGAAAAATAATCTTGCAAATCCCCAAAACAAGAGCAGAAAGGAAGGCAGATGCAGTTGTAGGAATTGGAAGAGGAGTGCGTGCGCTTCGGGAATTTAGCATTCACACAGGTCCGAACAAGCAACGCTGATCACATTTCTTCACATAACAACGCTCTACCTGCCATTGAAGCAGCTCTATATTTTCCTTATCTCGTTTTTTTTCCTCCGTGGTCAATAGATCTGCGCTGTGATTGGCAACTGTATAGATTGAGTGCTGTGTTCTAGTTGCAGTTTGTCTCTGCCTGCCACCCAATTCGACGCCTGTCACCCGCCAGTGGCACAAATCCCACAGGCCATTATGAGGCTGGTTTAATCCCCACAACAGCAGCAACAGAAGCCTTTCAAGAATGGTTTCGGAGCATGATACCCTGTCTGTCACATGCATCCGTGGGCTTCAGGCAAGGCTACGGTGCATTGTTGTCATCCCACTCCATCACTTATGTCTCGTCTTATCCCCAAGCCAGTAAGACAAATGTACTAGATGTCCTCCTGCTGAAGATCAATCACATGTTGCGTGTAATCTTCTGCCGGGCTTTGTCTCTGCTATTGATACTCAGATTCGACCTTAGCTGTTGCACACAATAAATTGTGTTTTTATTGACGTCTTGATTTTGCAGGTCAACATGGATTTCTAAAATAACTGCCTTTTGGTCCATTTATTTAGTTTGTTAGTTATTTGTTTGTTTGTGATTCAAAGGTATTTGCTGGAATACTTTTGAGGACCTAGTCTCTATTTATTTAGTTTTTTTTTTTTTGCAGATTTGCTCCTTGGCCCATGTCCAAATTTTCATGAGGATTTCAATGTCATACTCTTGCGTTCTATTTTCACCGGTAGTGACGAACACAGAGAATTATCACTCCAATCTGCACCCATCCACAGCTTTTTTCGAGCAATTTAGCATTTTCTTTGTTCGTTGCTTTGCTTTTCCAGCCTTTACTGATCTGGTTTACTCTCAACATAATTGTTTCCAGGCCCAGAACTAAACAGCAGACAGACAACGTTTGGAACTAGCTGATGAACATAATGGAGCATAAAGCAGCTAAAGATGAATTATTGGAGGTTTAAGAGTCCCAGTTGCATAATGTTTTTATTACGAACATATTGTATCAAACAGATAACTATGCAGCGTTCTTGAAGTCTGTTACCTCAACTAAATATGAGTTGGGTTCAGAATGATACAGAATCATACAGATTCTGCACCCCGTGGCTTTGGAGACTACTGTGTTGTACATCTTTAGTTGTACATCAGGAACCAACTGTGTATCAGTAAAACTTGGGACAAATATACAGGCCATCCTCTTGCTAAAGACACGCTTGTATTTTCCCGGAGCACAGTTTTTATGAGCCTCTTTATTCACTACTACAAGTAATGTATCTATGATCTTTGTTGAAACCTTGAATGTCATACTCATACTTTTTTTTGCTGGCTTATCATATTTATCATAATTCACGATCAGCTTCCCTCTGTTCCTATACGTCAGGAGCTGCCAGGTTACCCCGCACAGTGATTGATGGGGAGCTTGTGACCTATAATAGACAGACCCACAATTAAAAGAGCGCCTTATCTCCCAGCTGTGAATCTGAAAGATATATGCTAATAGCACCGTCCCCTTTGATAGTAAATCATGCACTCCACGCCTGGGTCTATCTGTGGGTTCATAGGATGACTGATGTGCATTTGAATGTATCTTTCTCGCAGGTAAACATTAACATTAAGTACTTTCCTCCTTTCTATAGGTTCAATGTAGTGTCTGTTTCACACAGACATTCACATTCCCAGCATCTAGTTCAAATGTGTTTATTTTCATGCAGTGCAACAGTAGGACTAATGTACTGAACATCCTTTTACTTTGGAATTATTTGTCATAAAATGTTTTTCCTTCTTTCTGTGAATCCTCTTTTCTTTCTTGCTTATTTTTTTTTATGTCTTATCTCTGTCCCAAATATATCTTGTTCTGGCCTTTAAAATTACTTATTTTTCTTCTATCTCGAGTGGGACATAAGCCTTTGACCACCTTTTGTTCTGGTCCCGGGATACATGCTGGGGCTCAACCCATAAAAAAGATAAAAGATTCATCTCTGCCAGCTCAGTTGTTTTGTCCTGCACTAGATTTTCTTTTCGAAAACTAGGTTTCCTTTTCCCGGGTGGAGTTCATCTTACATATACAACTTCCCGAATCCACTCGGGGGCATTCTGAGTTCACATGAATGTTCTATGTCTGTCTCGTGACGTAATTCCCACAATTCAGTCGATGCTCATGGGGAGTTTGAAGGCGAGAATGTGGCATATGTCTGATTCCACTGGAGACCACTCAAAGAGGAAACTGTCAACGATGATTCAACGTGGTAATAAAACTGCTCTGTCAGTGTAACAGTGCCATGTGATCCTCTGTAGTGTTGCAATACACAGTGTGAAATACTTCCATGGGCTCCATGCTAAGCACCGTTCAATTATGTACATACTGTGAAAATTTGATCAATGTGCCCTCTTTCATCCTTGATTCCTTTTTGTTTCTCCCCAGGCTTATTATCTATTTTTGACTCTCATCACAATAACTTATACTTTACCCTACGAGCAGCAACATGTACAGTCACTCGTGGGTGTCACTTTTCTGATTCCTCCTCTGTCTGAAGCAAAAATAACTGCACATTTGGCTTTAATGTTTCGAATGCACCGATGGTGAAGAAATGACATTTTGGTGTACTTTACTGTTTCTAACTATGTGTATCACACTTTTAATACAGATGCATACTGTTAGAGGACACACAGCAGCTGTCACTGACCTCATATCTGTATGAACTGAAACATCATCTCCCAGTTAAATCAGATTACAACACATTTAAACAATGAGTGAGAAACTCATGTGTTCGTTTTTTTGTTTAATTTATTGCAGTTTTCACCTTCAGCTCTATTTTTCCTTTGCCTTTTGACTATAACAAATGTTGATGCCTGGGCCCTGAACCCCGTCATTTGGTGTTCATTTATTTCCTTTGAGGGGAGCAGCAAGCCCACTGACATTCAATCACATTATTTTGGCACAATGATTCGCTGCCTCCACCTGTGACCTGAACCACACATAACACAGTGCATGACAAGTGCTGTGTAAATCAAACCAGCGGGACACATATACACGGATTCCTAACTGAATCTCATGGTGAGACGCTGACCGGCCGCAGAGATGATCACATGCACATTAATAAACTAAGCAGGCAGTGGTGAATATCCAAGATCTTCTACAATATTTCTAATTCAATTTCTCCCAAGCCATCTACGGTGATGCTGCACCTCTTGGATGCAACTGCCATCCTGTTATTGCGGGAGTGTGATAGAGAGTAGGCTTATAGCAGCCATAACAGGGTAGGGGCATGATTGCCTGCAGGTAAGTGATTTAGAGAATCAGGTTGATGCTCTCCAAACCCTCTGCCAGAGTCGCGGGCCAAGGCCAATCGTTGTAAATTTCCTCAAAGTGTCAGCATTTCCACATCGCTTACCTTAGGGTTGGCTGGAATACATTTTCACACAATTTTCAGAGCTAAAATTGGTCATTCCTTGTGCATCTTTTTACTCCAGGACCCCTAAAAGTTGTCTGAGGGTGCTGTTTTGAGGCTTGTCTCACTGTGCTTGGTGCGTCACCTGATCCAGTAAAGAAACATTTCTGAATCTAAACCCACTTTAGAAGGAATTGGTTTTGCTACACAGGGCTGATTTGACATGGTCTGTGCGCAAAAAGGGAGCATATCTGATCTGTCAGGCTTACTGCAACCGGACACCTAGCCTAGGTATATTTACAGGTACCACTGGAGGTCAGTGTAAAATCCCCACATATTGTCCACATCCTGTATAGCAGTTTAGCAAATTTGCTCTGGTGCACATTTACCATTATTCACATCCCATTTACCATTGTATAACGTGGGATCATTTAAATGACAGATTATGACCTTGTTGAGACCAACCCAAAGATAATTGCTGCAGTGGCTGATGAGGAATATCTGTTAAAAGTTATTTTATCTAAGTGAAATACTATCTAGTGAAGTAACGGGGAAGATGCAGGTGTAGAGAAATGCCCACTACATTAGTATGAGTGATATACTGTAGGCCATGCCTGTGCCTGGGTCAGTAACAGCCAATCACAACAATCCTTTTTGATGACAAATTACCTCCTTTTCACGCCGCTATTGTCGCAGGCTTGTAGGCAGCTAGCAGGGGTCCAGACAACCGAGACCAGCTCACTTAGATAGAAACCCTTATATAATTACATTTGGATACCAGATGGCACAATGTCACTATCAATAATAGAGAGAAAAAAAGTTGATGCTGAATATGGTCAATTCAACAGGGACTGCACTGAGACATATCATGTACATTGAAATTGCTGAGGGCGAGACAATCACAAACTAATATAACGTGTTGCACCCAGCTTTGATGAAATGTATCCGTCGGGTTCGGATGCTCACTAGCAAACAATCCAAACTCTAACAGCAAACTACGAGCGTGGCCGTGATGTCTTCAGTTGATCTCGCTCTACCCAGCAGAAGGCAACTATAGCACCTCTACGGGTGGCGTGGATCCTCAGTCCAAAGAACAAGCCATCTACCAACGCTGAGACGATAAGATAACGCATGCTAGCTGCTGTCGAGGAGGTGGTTAAGCATAACCAAATGAGAGATCAGGGGATGTCATGTATCAAGTCAATAAGCGTGTCAGATACAACAACTGCATAAAGGGTCGATGTTTTAGCCTCATACTATTTTGAAACTCTTTTCTCTCGGCTCGGTTGAGGAAAGCTGATGTTACAGACGGTGCTCCGTCTGTAGCAGGGAGAGTGAAAGGCTTGTCTGCGTGACTTCCTGCTATCGCACCACTGATGACATCGCTCCACTGCCTCCACGGTGCGCTCGACTTAATTGTGAGTTGAAAAATACCATGGACTCAGTCATGTCTGTTATTAATTCTATCAGATCAACACCCAGTCTTCAACACCGACTGTTTGGCAAACTAGGTGCTGAGATGTGGGCTGAGCATTGTGACCGGCATAATGATGTTGGGTGGCTAAGCAAGGGAAATGCCCTCAGGAGGGTGTGTGAGTTCAGGGAGGAGATTGTCCCTTTTCTTCCTGATTGTAGGCACAAGAAAGCCGTGTTTCTGTTGCAGATGTTGGATGATGGATTCAGAGATGCAGTGGGACTACAAGGGAGGAATAAAACAGTGGTTGATCTTGTTAAAACTGCGTTTCAGAAGAAACTCCTTCTTTTCTCGTCCAAGCTCCACTTTCCCACACTCTGTGACTTTATAAAGTCATCATCACGTGCCACAGCCACTCAAGTAATGTTAGATATTATTGATAATTTGAGCATTGCAACAGCATTCCACGACTTTGACATGACACAAGGAGTTGCTGCATTACACGAGGGAGCATTTGTCAAGAGTTCCCCACTTGGCATTGACAAAGTTTCCATGCAACTGGAGAAAACTGACATGCAAGCATCATCTGATCTGAAGCATGCACTTGAGGGCTTCACAAAGTTTTGGACTAAGTGTATTGATGTGGAGAAATTCCCAAACACAAAAAGACTGACCATTTGTGTGTTAACAATGTTCAAATCAACATATACCTGCGAATCCAGCTTCTCTCACATGAATGCTCTAAAAACAAATGCTCTCGCCTCCTTGACAATTTAGCGTTTGCATCACTGTTTGCCGATTTCCCTTACATGCAGTGCAGCCTCTCTTATTATAGCATATAGGTGAGTAGGCTATCTGTGTTTTCTGATTTGTAAGAGTTAAAGAGAACTGGAGAATATTGAATGGATGTGGTGCACGTTTAATAATGTTTGTCTGTTTGAAGTGAAATAGTTCATTGAAGACGGAGATACGTAGGTAAGAGATGTCAGAATTGACCAAATTATGATGTGTTGTAGAGCACATTTGTTTCAACTACTTTTGGGGCTATATCAATATGCAAATAAAAAGAAAATAAAGCTCTTTGCCTAATTGCTTCATTACTAAAGAAGGCTTATTTATGTTCTTGTTTTGAATGATTTGACTACTTTTGCAATGTAGCTGAGCAAAAGTTTTGAAAATATGGTGTTGTGTCAAGTTCATAATGAGAAGAATAGCCCTTAGCCCCCGAATATAGTTGAATAGGCCTTTCATTGAAAACGATGTCCTTTGTACTGTATATGCGAAAGATTTTCAAACTAAATTGAGTTGTGAAAGACACATTAGATTTTCAAGTATATAATGTGCACTGAATGACAACTAAGACTTCAATAGCTTGGAAAAAATTATATGAGGATACATATATAGAAAAGCCTCGATTGCACCATTCTCCTTTCAGAACAAGAACGAGGCCCTCCTGTGTCTGCAACTGATTCAGACTAAGAAGGGAAAATGGACGTGTTTTCTTTTTTTTTGTTTTACAGATAGAAACCCTGCAGAGAGCATCACAGGTTAGACGCAGGGTTGAGAATTAGTTGCTCTGTGGTTTGTCAGTGCTCATCACATTTTGACGTGCCTCCTTTCACAGTTACATCTGCACTAACACCGGCCCTGACATGAAGGCCATTCACCTCACACTTTTAATCACTCTTTATCAGAAGGGGAAACATCTTAGTCTTAATATTGATTGACAAGATTGACTGTGTGGATTATCTGTACAGCCGAACATAATCAAAATGTCTAAAAGGACCAGCTAAAGAGCCAGATATTTCCCTTCAGGAGACAGTGAATATTGGATTTATTCGTCTGGGGAGCAGAAACATATCTCCAAATGAATAACAATGTTGCTCTGTAACTGCTGGATGTATAAATAAGCAATTACACAAACAAATTCACCATATCTATCTTCAAAGGTGATGTTGTCAGTGTGTCAACATCAATGTTGTGGTAACAAATTGGTTCTGCTGGCCTAAATGATTATTATTATTATTTTTATTATAATCATAAAATGGAATTAATGTTTCGGTCAAACTTTGCCACGGCCGCATCCTTAAAAGTGAGAGGTAAAATGTAAATATCTGCTGTAATAATGTCTTTCTTAGTCAATACAGTTGATGCAGGTTCAGGCAGCTGCTAAAATCAGCAGCATTTCGTATTATTAGCAGATATAGTTTGGTCATTTTGTTCAGTTTTCTTCTTGTTTTTTTTTACTGCTTTGACAGTATCGTGGAATCTGACCCCTGGTTGAAAGATTCAACTCCAGCTGTCATCTGGCACCGTGCTAGGTTATGATTTGTTTTTCCTTAGATTACCTGCTTGCCAACAGACAACAAAAAACCCATCTTGAGCCAAGCAGCTTAAAGGTCCGTTTATTGTGCAGTAGAACATTTGATGGCGTAGGTGCAGGTGGAAACCCGTAGTGTTTATCGACTGATATGAGTGATACTGATCTGAAAGCAGTTATTTCCTCTCCACCAGGCTGTCATTTGGCTGTCTGAATGAATCCAGCCCGGGCTTTAGCCTATTCTTTTACTGCCAGACGGCTGGGTGATTAGTGCTGTCGCAGTCTGCACTCGGCTGCTCGGTGCTGTTGCCCGATAAAGGGGTCAGGCTCAGCCAGACACCCACCGCCAACCTACCCTGCCACTTAGTCTGTTTCCTGTCGGCCTGCTCGCTCACAGTGAACAACACCAGGTCACTCTCCCACCTTCCTGCCACACCACCTCTTCTTCCAAAAGCCTGACTCTCCATGAGGCGGACCCCCTTTCACCACTGCTCCCTGTTGCAACCGGTGCAAGAAAATCCTCAGATTAATCTTAGTCAACATCCGAGCCAGAGAGCCAACAATGCAGACCGCCTGTGGCCAGAGTCTCTTCATTGACTGCACACACACACAGAGAGGAGAGCAAGAGTTAGTTAATTGGATATTATATTGAACAGAAGTAGTTTAGAGCTGAAGGAGAAAATAACTTTTGTTGGTAACGGTGCAATTGCAGAAGCATGGGGAGATAAAATGGATGTGATTCTCCCCTCAAAGAGCAGGTTTATTGTGTCTAGAATTGTCTTCTAAAGAGGATTGAGATTGGAAAAAGAGATGGGGTGTTCATCTTTTCACAAGATGATTTACTGCACTGATATAGTTTCTTATCCGATTTCACTGGTGTTTTAGAAGTTTTTTAACATCAAATCTCTAAATAAATCCACCTTAAAGTGAGATTCATAGGCAGATGTAGCTAAAAGTCCCGGCTTTAACAGATGTGCTGCCTTGAATGTTCACTGTTGTTAGAACCCAGATTCCTGTGTGGGAAAGGCTGCAGTGCAAATATAAGATAAAGAGATCAAGGGCATCTTTTTTTTAAGTCTACTGCTAAGTGGTATTTATTGGAATTTAGGCAGTTCAGTAAAAATCTCTCCCCATTTTCTTGCGTATTTCATAACACATAGGGGCCCAAAAACTTTGAAGTTCAGAATTCTGTAACCATCCTAAAGGCAACATCCTTATTCTGAATTTGTCATTACATGCAGCAACACAGCGTAACAACATTTACAAAATGAGCAATTATAGCATCCGCAGAGAATGTGCAGAAGTCATTGCAGCTTACCTTGGAGGCTCCTGGAGGGTCAACAGTAGAATGCTTTTAATCTGTTACTTCTCTCATCCTCGTCGGCATGACCTTGCAGACACGCCATGAATTTCCTTACATGCGTCTCACCTTTGACGCGACAATGACAGTTGCTGTTAGTGTCCTGAGGAAGTATTCTTTAGGCGTCGCTCACAAGCCGGGAAATCCATCAAGTTACAGGCCCATTTACCGAAAGAAAAATATTACTTTCAGTTCTGCTTTTAGATTCAAGGCTCAGTCAGAATTCAACTCTCTTTAGATTTCATTATATTGTTTCATTTTCAATCGCACACACACACACACACACACGCGCACACACACACACACACACACACACACACACACACACACACACACAC
>CALSCE010009506.1:12109278-12255752 GCA_943593645.1 Bovichtus variegatus | reverse complement strand
ACACACACACACACACACACACACACACACACACACACACACACACAGCTCAGTTCCATTAGCTTGGCTGACTTTTCAGAGTGCATTGCTAAGCAATATCTGAGACTCCCTCACGGTTGTTGCTAATTGATGCTGCAGTCAGTTCATTATTTCAGTCTCCCATGGCCGCTCAGATATCTGATTCATACACTCTGCATTTAATCAGTGCGATCACACAGCCATGCAGGGCCCTTCCTAGTATTTAGGGGGCCCTATACAAAATGTGGTTTGGGGGCCCCTATTTAAAAGCATCAACCTGGTGCTCTTTAAGAGGAAAAGAGGCAATATTTGTGAAGAACTCTTAATATCTTTTTTTTTCTTCTCAAATTCAAATCTCCAGTTGACCCTAGATATTTTAACAATTTATACAGAAGAGTGGCCAAATGTGCATTATTTTGTATGAATGTATGTTGTATGAAAAGTCAATTGGGCTCTTTTTACTGCTGCGAGGAGGATTTAAAGATTTACTGCTCTTTTCCTGAATATGCCAATAAATCTGGCCTCGTACATTGTAGGACGCTTCTGTTCACATATGATTTGTCCTGCTCGATCATGAGGCTACAGTATTACACCCGCCCTCCTCAATAACCAGATATTATCCAATTTGAGCTTTTACTAGCCAACATAAAAATGGAGTACCAAGTGATTATTCAGAATTATGATGGTAGTCGTGATAAACATTGGCCTTGCCCGCTAAAGAGGAGCAGTGAATGCCAGAAACAGTTGCCATCACAGAGCTATAAATGAGGGAAATCCCTCAGCTGGTGGGATCACACCATGCGTAGCCAACACAACCATTATTTAGTCATTGTCAAATCAAATCAAATGTATTTCTATAGCCAATAACAATAATGTAATAAATTACACATTTGTCTCAGTGGGCTTTACAGACTGTACAGGATACGACCCCCTCTGTCCTTAGACCCTCGCACCGCACAAGGAAAAACTCCCTAAAAGAAACAGCACAATTAAAGAGTGTTGATAGTTTACTAAGAACATCTATCAGCTATCCAAGGGACATCTAGAATTACCTTTCAGTGGCAGACAGAGTAAAACGACCTCATTTAAATACATTATTCTGTGTATAACTCGAACAAATGATGCATTAAAATGCCACGATCAACACGTAATAGACCTTAAGCCACTGGCAAAAAATCATTTAAGCAACAGAGACTGTAGGCTTCTGATAAAAAGCAGACAAAAAGAAAGACAATTAGGAGGTGAAAAAGAAATTACCAACCTCATTGATGGGCCTGAACAGCGTCCCAGAGGAGGAAGAGGTAAAATGTAACGCTTTAACAAAAGGACATTAACGCAGATCCCTTCATTACTTTGAGTATAATGACCCTCCCTCTCCCCCACCAACAATCCATTCATACGACCCAGCAAGAAAAAGAATTATCCTCCAAATACATCACTGCACCATCCAGACATTGTCAGATGAAGGGTAGTGAGGTGTCATTGTTGTTAATTAATCCTTTGACATTTGGGGAGTTCAGACTACTGATTGCTGATTTCCCTAAATTAAAATGGTTTGCATCACACAAACCCATTCTTACATAAAGATTCATTTTTGACAAATATAATGAACTGTGAGGTGTAACTGCTGCGTAGAACTAACAAAATGAATGTTAGCGTGTTAATATATGAACCACTAAGACTGAAAAATAAAAGAGCCAACATATATGACCTGACATTTGATCAAAATTAATTTTGATAATGATGTTGAATGGGAAGGTTTAGAAATACAAATTAAAATCCCTCAAATTACAAAGTGTTATTCTAATACGACCAGACCAAACGACTAAATATATAAATATAAATAATACCAACAAAAATTGACTATGTACAATATGCGTCAATACCATTTACAAACCAATGATAGTTAAGTTTAATTTATTGCTTGGACCTTGAAAAAAGATAGATTTGGCACTTATGTCACAGCTCATGATGCTACATTGACTTTCTGTTTACACGGTTGAGTGATTTCGATTGTAAAGTGCTACAGTACATATGTTTCCTATTGCAACTGATTTATGCATAACTTTATAGTCTCTACCTGCTCAGACATTTCTTAAGTTATATGTATATAAAGGATGTTCCATGCATACTTGGTAATGGATTTATGAATAGCTGTTGCACCCAATCCTGGTCTAAGTGACCTCATTGTAATACATTTACAATTAGCCTTATATAAAAGCACCTTAAAATGATTCTTAAAGCACTTTTTCATTTTTAATAAAGTGCTTGAATCCCAGTTCAAGTCAATACTTTGCTTTTGGCTGCCTTGGCCCTTCAATATTGAAACCTCACAGAGTTTACTTTTTGCAAACACACGGGGTACCATATTGATCACCTTGAAAGCAAATATTAGGGAGACGTTACAGCGCTCAGTTCATTGAATGTAATTAGCATGGCCACTCGAAAAGTTATGCAGCAATTAAGCCAAGTCGCATAATGCGAGCCCAATTATCACAGAACACGGATAGTTATCCATGTAGAGAAACAGTGAAAATGATTACTCTGCTGTATCTGTTCTTAACATTGGTCACGTTCAGAACAAGCCCTGCCGCTGAGTAATTAATGAATGAGTGAGCTTAATGAGCAGAGGTGAGCACTTCAGATGGGAAGCATGTCTTCACATACCAATGATGTGGGAGTTCATTTCAATAATAAGTTTCTTAGTTCCTGAATCATGCTCCAGTTACGGAGGAGGAGATTTCAAATTTGAATAGAAAGCTAAGACAGGACGCTTTTTCAAGCCAATCAAATATTTGAACTAGTCATATGAATATTTGATCTGTAGAAGTAGAAGTGATTGATGTGTGGGTGGAAAGGCAGGTGGGATTTTTTATTCTATTTATTGTTTCATTTCTTTTAACAGTTTATGCACTGTCACCGAAAATCAAAGTAGAAAGATGACACAAAGTATAAACCGTCATTAATGAAGCATACCTTCACATCCAACTAACAGAGAAATACAATAAGTAAATATATTTTTGAGAATATCCTGCCTTTAACAAGTTAAGTGTTCTGATGTATCCGAGTTTACCTGAGGATCATTTTAAAGCTGGGACTTTTCTTTTTTCTTTCTTTTGTGATAAGCCAGCCAACATATCAAGCTGCAGTGCGTTTGTGACATAATCCTCTCGTACTAACCTATTTCTCTCTTGCCGAGTCAGCCGAAGCTCAAAATCTCCAATGATAACCTGTTATAGCCTGGACCAAAGTGCTGCGGAGCTGGATGCTTACCTGCAAAAGGGCTCGTTGATGATGCTATTTAAGTGACACCCACAAAAGTCATTTTTGGGTCCTTTTAGGACATATTTTGCTGTTGTCAATAAATTCTCTTATGGAGTTAGTTCACACCAAAAACATTGTGTATAGACACAATAATACCATGGTTGAACAAATTCATTTTGTCTTTCGCGTTCACGCATGTCTTTCAAATACATCCCTAATAAACTACTCAGCTACCAGCTCATTTTTATTTAGGCTTGATGATGTGGAGACAGAGAGATCGAAGGAGAGGACTAGAGAGCCCTCATGGTCCCAGACAAGAATGGACTAGATGAGAGGACAACACAAGCACAGCTGAGGCCTTGCAGTGTGGAGTATTATAAGACCAGGAATCAGTGAGCCCGGCTCTGGACTGATGACACTGGCTTTACTGCCACTCAGTCATTGGCAGCTCTCACCAGGAACCCCAGGGAAGCTACTCGTCGAGCACAGTTGCATTGAGATTAAAGGCACTTTTCCCCTCTAAGATCAAAAGTTTGCGAGGCTATGCCAAAAGTGTCTCCAGTGGAGTTATGATGGTACAAAAAAAGTACACATATGCCCAAAGCTATCAGCAATGGGGAAATTAAACTCAAAGCATATGAAAATGATGTGCATATACTGATGGATTGGTTTGACCTATTATGACTGCCATCCTTTATGAAATCCCTTAAGCCTCATGCATAAAAATCATGTTTGTCAGAACCTTGGACAGGGACAATGAATTTAATCCTTTAATGGGAAAAAGAAGAAGAAATGTATCCATTCAAGCACAAACTCTTGTTTGTCCGACTTGCATTATGCTTGCTGTATGCTGTGTTGGATGAGTTTAACCGCTAAATGTTCAGAATGAAAAATGCAAAAATTGTCAAAAGTTATCTCTGGGGCTTCACAGTCCCTCTGAGATGAAGCACAAAGCAGACTCTACCTGAACTCTACCGAGTACAGAGAGAGTAGTAATCTTCCACCGAGGCTTCAGCGGGGAGGAATATAAAGAACACAATAGCATCATCCATTTCTGATCCATTTTGTGTAGGGAGAAGAATGAGAAGAGAAAATGAATACATTGCCTGAACCTCGGTCTTAACAATTGCAGGGAATGGAAAGTGGAGAAACAACTCGACGACTGTGAGTCCACTGCTGTGAATTTATGAGAAACGTTGTGCATGCAATTTGTTGACTATATGCTGCAAAATATGAGATTATTTGAAGACGATAATTATTGGAGCAGTAATTGTCATCATTTGAGCATGCAGCGCTACAAAATAGTTTTTTAATCCAATACAGTCGGTCAAATAAAGAGAATAATCAGGCAGGAAACGCTAGAATTGATGGAAAGAATAGTTCACAACTCTAGTCCTTTCCACCTTCACATCATCAGCTTCCTCTCCTGTCATAGAGGGAAGTCTCAGGTAGGCAACACAGAACAAAGTAACTCCACAGACCAGAGATGGTTACCAAGGTAACAGCGAGCGGGCCCCCTTTGGGTCGAATGGCTAATTTCCACACCTGTACCCTCACAGTGGTAGCAGAGCCATGGATATTTCAACATGCTCTATGACTGCTTGGCCCGAAGCGATCGACGGCGACAGGGGTGACCACGACGCAGAGGTTGAAATAGCAGAACAACACAAAGCGACCTCATTAGTAGCATCACACTGATGTGGGATGCTGGCTTTTTCGTTCCTTGGCTCGATCATCAGTGCCATCTCGCTGCGTGTCATGTCACCCTGTTCTTGTTCTTACTTTACCTTTCACACCATACACTGTGCGTATGTGTGAGTGCGCGTGTGTGTGTGTCTCACCTCCTCCCTTTCCCGCTTTCGCCCCATCTCCCATTGCGATCAGTTATTCAAACTGTCCTCAGGTGGCTCTTTTCATCCCTATCACTCTGTCAGTTTATCAAGCCTGAGTGCCCTCCCAATCTCTGTGTATATAATTAGTACATTGTCCTGCAGGATTTATCTGACACCAGCTGTTTTCACTTTCAAAGTTTACCAAATTTAAGATGGTGATGTATTTTATTCAACTGGCCACTTGTAGTAATTTGACCCATTGGAATTGGAACGTTCCTATTTTTTGAAGCCCCTGTAAACTTAAGTATTTTTCTATAATATTAAATATCTATGACTATAAAAGCAACAGTTAAAGTTGAAGTTCAAAAACATCCTCAGGTATTTTTCTATTTTGAGTTTAACAGTTAATCAGCTTCATCATATGTGTGTGTGTGGTTTCATCAGATATGATTGACAGTAACATAAGCAAACAACCCCACAACTGTGATCACTTTTTGATTCCAATGTTGCTGATTCCTATAAATGTGATGCTTTGTTACAAATTAAAATACCCAACAGTACAAACTGTACAGCTAGAGCTTAAATGATTAGTTTATTCATTGATTAATCACCTGACAGAAAATGAATTGGTAATCATGCAAAAATGCAAAAAATTGGTTCCAGCTTCTCAAATGTGCTGCTTTTCAAAATGATTGTATTGAACAAGCAGTGTGAAGGTGTCACTTTGGGCTCTGGGTAATCGTGATGGGCATTTCTCACTATTTTCTGAAGTTTTACAAACCCAACAGGGTTTTTTTCAAGAAAATAATAAGCTCATGAATCCATAATGAAAAAAAACATTAGTTGCATCCTCATATAAAATACATGATATTGTAAAAATTACAAAACAATAATCCTGCTTTAACATTAATGCATGAGTAATAATAATCTAAAGATATGATATATAATAGTATGACAGTCACAGATTACATAGTATTTCTGCATTGAGTACTTTTACTTTTGATACTTAAAAGGCACAATGAGTAGGATTTTCCAAAAAAACTAAACAAAACAAAAATAATCCCTCTCAAACATCACTTGTCACCCACTATAAGTGTGTCTGTATTTGTAGAGAGCATGCAGCCCTCTAACTGGATTTTCTCTTTTCTTTTCTATGTTTTTCTTGCTATGTTTGGGATGTTTCTGGGCATCAACCTATATGAAAACATAGCGAGCAGATTCCAGATCGTAAGCACGCATCCAAGAGGAAGCTGTGAAAATGGGTGACACAGCGCTGAAAATCACGCAAATATATCGAGGGGAAACACCAAGCAGACAAAGCTCATTCCAAAAGGAGCGTGAATCTGAGTTTGGCTTTAACCCTCATCGAAGGGGGAAGGAGGGAACAACTTTGAATGTTGTGTCCATAAAGCATGAGCATTAAGTATGAGGAGGGGGGGCTTAAAGAGACGGGCGCTTAAATTGAGAGTTTCATACAGAGAGCGAACACAGATGCGTTCAGACAGACAGTATGAGAAAAAGTCACGTGTTTTTTGAACATTAAAGCATGTAAACATGTTCTTGTAGGAGCCCAAAATACAAGTAAGGACCTGTAAATTAGCATAATATGTCCCCTTTAAGTAACATTTTCAACGCAGACCTATTCATTGTATCATTAATACTTTTACTTTGTAGTAGTGGTAAAGGATCTGTATCCTTCCTCCACCACTGACCACCTGCATCTGATTGAGAAAATGAATGTTCAGTGTTTTCATTTTTAAGGAGTTTAGCAAAAAGTTCTGGTATTTCTTGACATTTTAAAATGAACATTCCTCAGGTTGGGTCCCTGTCATCTTGGGGCCAGTGGACAAACAGTCGTTGTAATTTGTGTGCATCCTGATGACTGTTGCCCTGAGCTCTTTGCACAGTTTCCCAGCAAGCCCTGTGAAGGTCAGCATGGTATCACAGCAGACGATAAAAGACACACTCAATTGCTTGGACAATTGACAGTTGACACACACACTCACACACACACACACAGTATCTTTCCCATATTGCTATCCTCTCTTCATTCTGACACGAAGCACATCAGTGCTTTTTTTTCTTCTCCTCAGGCAATTGAAATATATTTTCTGTATCAGCAAAAGGTCATTTTCATTTATCTTACGTGTTGGTAACACGTTTTCAAGAGTGTAAAGCATATTCAGTCATCGTGTTGGCTGTAGCACTGTTGAGGCGCTGTGAATTGTCTTTTATCGTCCTGAATAAGGAGAGTTAGTCAAAGTGATGTAACAGTCAGATAAATCACTCTACCCCGCATCCTTATATGTAAACAGATGCATCTGCGGTTGCTGAAAATGAGAGAGTACGATGATAGTGCTCTTTGAAACAAGGCCGCTAACACTCCTTAATACTTATTAATCTTCTGCTCACAGTTTAAAAAGCATTTCCTCACATTTTTCCTGACATTTCTCAGTCATGATTGACACCAAGGAGATCCAAAATCAGCCATTAGCCATGGCTAGAGGCTCCTTAATCAAGAAGTGAAGAGTGACATCTTGGAATTTGAGATGGAAGTGCTCAGGTCAAAATTAATCTCATATTTTAAATATTCAAGCAGGCTAATTAAGAACATAAAGACCGAATTAAGAACACAGAGGCCAAAGTCATAGATGGAAAATTAGCACAGCCATAATGACAAAAACTTTTCGAGTTTAATTAACTGTGGCATAATCTTCATATTCTGCATGCACTCTATGTCCTCTGGATCAAAAGAGACAAACCGTTTTTTCTTACAATAATTAACACATTAACTGTCTTAAACATCCAACTATGATCATTTTTAAAATGCAACAAAACCATATAATTCTTGATCTGATTGTAATTTACACTTTATACTTTGACAGTAGATGTATGTCATGTATTTACAGTATACTCCCTTTTTGGAGATGAAATACCTCTTTTGTAACAACCTCAAAATTGTCAAGAATTCTGTATAAAAATGTAATGCCAAGAAAATAAATATAGGGTCTTTTCACAGTTTTGTACCTTTATACTATAGACCCAAAGTCAACTTCAGTGTTAAGAGTCTAAAGTGAAAACATATTTGGAGTTTATTTACACTCAACACTTTACATTTACTGCCACTTTTTTGCAAGTTGAGTAAAAATCCATCCTGCGGGTCAATGCACGATGCTGGCCGTGATCATGCTTGTTAAACATTCTGTGGCAGGTTCAGTTCGGCCTGCATTACAAGCAGCTGCTTGCTGTGAAAGGTTTTGATGAATCCTACAATCAACTGGCTTTCATGTTAAACACCTTTGCAACCACGGTGAGATTAGAATTCTTCACAGCTCCCTTCAATTATTCATTGAATCTGGTTGGATCTGAAAGTCATTGAGTGTGATAAAAGGGTTGTTTTCAACATTTTGTGAGATTCATCTCCAATTTGTTTTCAGTTTTAAAGGGTCTTTATTGTTAAATTCTATCACATTATATGGCTGTGACGCAATTCCTCACACACCTTGGCGCTGTTTTACATTAATACCTAAGAGCCTCTAGAGTACTCACTAGAGCTGGGAATGAATCTAGAGGACAAGAATAAAGGGAATACAGCATGCGTCACGTGCAAGGTGGTATAGTAGAAGACAGAAGAATGGACAAGATCTTCACTGTAAACAAGCAGCTCTGTTATTTTCTAACTGTAGGTATAAGTCAGTTCATGAATTAAATATATTTTACAACAATGTTTTCTCTCCACAGGGATACATTTAAAGTCAACAAAGGCTCCTCACTCCTGCCATACCAAGCACCTTAACACCTGTCAGTTCAGACTAATAATCAATACAGTATCACAAAAACAACTTCAGCCTTTCCTTTCACACCTTTCTGTTGATGTTGCTTAGTGCTACAACACTGTATCTGCTAAAGCAAACATGCGTGACATTAGGCGGCCCATGCTTGCATTGTAATTCAGGATGAATCATAGATGGTTCCACATCTGCCTTGAATGCTTTCAAAGCAAAGCGAAGCGCAGCAACATAAAGGGTGTTAAACCTGACAACACACAGGCACCCTAATGTTGACCGGGACGTATTGCTTTCTTCTAATAGTATCCTCTCCTTTCACACATTCAATAACCAAGGTCAGGTAATGGCTGCTTTTACACTGAAAAATATGTGTTTGTTGGTAGTAAAACCGTGTAGAATAAAGCATTTGCTAAAGGTGTGGATGTGATACAGGGTGCTGATCAGACATGGCCGTGTACCAGGTGCATTTATTTATGCGAGGGGATTGTAATTGCGATGGGTTTTGGAGACAGGGTAGAGAATACAGCAATCTAAGCAGGTGAATTGGCAGCTTTGCCATGGCTGTGCTGAGCAGACTGCTAAATAAGGTTCTCTGTTGTCCAGAGAAAGAGCCGGGACCGTGGCAAGGGAAGAGAGAGAGGGAGGAGAGAGAGAGACGGGACAAGGGATACTGAGGAGGAGCAAGGGCAAATGAGGAAGGGAGAGAAATGAGATAGAGAGACAGGGAGGTAGGGAGGGAGAGAGACCGAGGGAAGATAGACGGCGAGCACGGAGGAGTGACGACAATGGAGGGTTAGGGAGGGGTAGAGTGTGAGACGAGCACCTTAGAAAATCAAGCAGCCAGTCTATTCCCCGGAGAGGCAACAAGGCTGGCTGTGGCTGACTGATCCAGTGCTGTGCTGCACTTTGTGAAAGGGGCCAATAACAGGCTGAGTAATGGGATTGTGCCACTGCAGATTGTGTGTGAACAGGTTGGGTCCTTGGGTGTTCCCACATGTCAGGTTAGCACTGGCCGGAATAAGACCGGACTGAACAAGAGCCAAGCCTGCCTGTTGTGCTCAAAATCTATAGGCTCACCATTGTAGTTTTAAAGGATAAGGCTGGGAGTATTCTCTATTTTTCTTTGTGTTAACTAACCCTTATGAAAAGAGCAAAGCCAACAATGAACGGATCCTACTAACAAGTATTACCTGTGAAGCCAAAGCCTCATATCACTTATTCCTCTGTGCCGTAGAGCTCGATTCTTGTCAAGATACGAACAACTAAAGACCCATGAGACAAATTATTGCACTGGGTGACATGTTCCTTCATTATGATGAACAAAGGCACTGCAATTTGTAAATTACACATAATGATAATAATAATCCCAACACTTTATTTATCCACAGCTGAAAACAGTTCCATGCAAATGTACTGTTCACTCTTACTACTACATGTCTGCTTAAAACTACAGTGTCCACCATTTTTGAAATAGAAAATCAAACACACCACACAAGAAATTTGGGCCCGATTATAGTCAGCAAAGACACAATGTATTAATGGTTCTTAAAATCATCTTGCCAGATTTTCCTGTGGTGTGAAGTATGTAAAGAGTTTTTTTTTTAATCCCTCAATCTGCTCAGAAGTCCCTACTGGCCGCACCGATTTCAAATCACAAACATTTAAATATTTACAATACGATATCCTGTTGTGTGTAGGAAACAGCCTAGTAAGCCGTCCACACACTATGAGAACACCACTGTTAAATGTATCATAACATGCCATTACATGTTACGTGTGGGGTCTCTCACATTCTCAACATCTGTTAAGATTTAAGAAATATTTTAGTGTGGGCCAGCCTTAAGCTAAGCTAACAGCTGACTTCTGCTTTTTTGTTGTGTTCCACCTTTACCACCTTTCCAACTCCATGACTTTTTCATCTCTGTTTTTGAATCCAAAGTGCTTTGTGAGTTGAAATAATGTGACATAAAGTGAATTTTGAATTTGAACAAATCAATACAGATCTTTTCCCCCATGATTTGACTGAGCACTAAATGGTTAAATACCGTAAGGAAATATTAAAATCTTGGGTCCTGTCTGTCTCTGTGCATGTCAGCCTGTCTTCAGGGATAAGATCATCTTCTGAAGAGAGTCAATGGGCTCCATGTTGATGTGTGGTTTAGTTACTGTAGTTCACACAATGTCAGTCTGGATTAAAGCCACCACAGCTCAACACCCCACACCACGCTTTGAAGCCCTCTTGCTTCACATCCTGCCGGTGCTTTAGCTCGCATTTAGCACGTCCCATTGCATTAGTCTCACTCTGTCCCTCACCTTGTGGCTCAGCTCAAGCTGCTGCTGGCCAGCCATTTCCATTTCCTCATTGCTTCTTTGATGTCATCACATCAGCCGCTCCCGCTTGTATGTGGGCATGCGTGCAAATGCTTGAGTCTGTGTCAGAGTGCAGGAGTTAATTGTACCGATGCGATACAGCAATGCATACTCCTGACATCAGTGAATTCATTTAGTAGTTAAAGGTGTTACTAATGCTTCGCTCAAAGCACAGATGAAGACTGTGGCGTACAAACCTCCTAACAAAATGAGCTTATTGCCAAATGTATAGCCGTGTGCCATTTCTACACCAACACAAAATGCATTCACGAGTCCAGATGATGAGTCAGAGGCAATGCAAAATTATATATTTTTTTTGATAAATGTTAACAGTGTTGATTTAAGATTATTCAAATGAACTTCCCACTTGCTGCACATGTTGAAACGAGAATATATATCATTGGCGAGTCACCAAAGCCATGATTACCATTTGTATTTTGCTTTCATAGTTGTGTAACAACCTTTCTATGAAGAAATAGTCTCCAGCTCTTTCTGTTTCTGCGAAAAGTACTATAATTCATTTAAAACACCACCATTTCCCTCTGGATTTCAAGCCTCTGACATCTCATTAGTTTGGATTAACTAGTCACAAGTGCCACCTCTGACAGCACTGAGGGGCTACAGATGATGGCCTTAGGGTTTATTCATACCCTGTGGCAATATGCTATCCTACCCTGCTAAGGTACTGAGGGGTGGAGTGGAGCGAGTAAACAAAAGAGTTTAACTGGCTGCAACTCAAAGCTGATTTGAACTTGACCTTGAGCTTCTTGTTTGGAATAAATGTATTTTTATTCACTTTGATTTCACTCTGTTTTCATTTTAAGTAATTCATACAGGGGTTTATTTCTTTGTGCTTAATATTTCATTCTATCAAGCAGTAGTTTGTACATGAAAAGCTGTATCAGATGAGATATATATACGTGAGATTTTGTTGAATACAGAAGAAAGTTGAGAAACACATTAAGTTAAGTTAATACTCCTCGTGAATTACTGTAAAGAACCCATGAATTGGGAACGTCCTGAAAAACGGCAACATTGTATCTTGAGTTGTGATTTCATGCTTTACTCGCTTTGCTGCACTCAGAGAATTATCACCTAACTGGCTTTTAGCGTCTTTCAGCAAATGATTTTGTTTTTTTACAAACAGTTTTCTGTTTTTGTTTACTCTTACTCTGCTATCATCAGCGTCACTGCAGACACTGCAGGCAGCTGTTTTCAGAGATAAACCCAGTGCATGCTACCTGTCGAGCACTAAACTGCAGACAGACACAGATAGCCGGTAACCCCAGTGGATCATTTAGCGGCTTTAAAAGTCAGACATTTGCCCTCAGGAGTAGTTGGAAACCAAAACATAGCTAAAAGGAGAATGAATATTGGACTAAAATGTACCATGTTGCCAGAAACAAGACTCCAAATAAATGCTAATGTTGCTCTGCATCTGCTGTATGTGTAAGTAGGCAACTGTTTGCTTACACGTTTTCTAAAACAACATAAGGGGATAATATGTCAAAGTTGTGCTTCCAGTCTGTTACGCCGTCCCCATGTTGCCCAAAACATTGACTAATGCAGGTTTAAAAGGGCTCTCCCCAACTTTCACACATCAAAGTTTAGATGTGGGCTACATCTACCCAAGCTGTCCCAATGAGGTCCATTTGGTTTTCAAAAAATACGTCACTGCTACTGGACGGCATAGTGGTAAAATGTCAGAAAGAAAATAGAATTGCGGAGCACAAAAGTGAAAAGCACAATGGTTGAATAGACACTGTGACCAAGATCTACTATAGAAAATCCCCAAAATGACTGGATATTTCACGGCTTATAGTAAAGGCTGTTTCGATGTGTATAGCACATAAAGAGTAGCCAAGGGGCCCCTGACCACCTTAATCCACCACTGATCTCGGTCCTCGCTGTGAATCACACAGCTTTCTGGAAGTGCAATACTTCTGTAAACTGCTGTTTTAATAACAATTATCACTTTACATGAAATCAGAATCAAGGCCTGAAAAATAAATAGAACATGTTGTAGTTGAATGACATAAGTACATATTTTGGGACAGAATTGAGACACTGCAGTTGACTGCTACTGTATGAGAGGAAGTGTAACTCCAGCAGCCGGAGTCAGTGGTAATTAGGCTTGTAGGTGGATACATTTCATTATGCCAAGAGAAAGATGTGGCTAAGCCCTGTGTTCCCCTGTAATCCTTCCATTGCGCTGCCCATTATGACTCAGCCCCAATCCGCTATAGTGAAAGTCATCACTTTTCCCCGGCCTCAGTGGGCCAGACAGGCCAGGTGCCCCAGGCTTACTGATACCAGCCCTGTCTCTGGTGACTGAAGTCGCCTCAGAGCAGAGCTGAAGTTTTCTTCCTCTCAGGTTGAATAGGGCTGGAGGGAGCGTCATTTAGTTCCCCTTGTTTAAAGATAAGATAAGGCTAACGACTGTAATAGCTCCTCAGGGAAATAGATACTCAGGATAATAGAGATCCACTGTTCCTATCAGTCCAGGCATATTGGACAGAGCAAAGGTTTTTGGCTGGGGAAAGAAAGCACTGATGAGCTCTGCTTTGCATTACAAGTCACACTAATGACTGTGATATATCAACACTTATCCTCCATACTAAGGAAATATCCCTCCCTAACCTTTTGGATTTTTGTTCCTTACCATCACTCATCACACTGTTTATTTAAGTTTTGCTCGTTGAAGGACGAAGTGTTGAAAAAAAAAAAAAAAATCCAAGTAAAATGATGACAATTCAGAGTGGTATTGAGGGTGTGTGTAAGTGTTTTTTTTCTTATTTTTTAAGTCCAAAACTTCTGTGGTCTTTTTGTTCTTTCCTTTCATGAATCTTTTATAGCGAACAAGGTTCATTCAGCAAAGTCAAACTCTTCCCAACTATTTTGTGCAGAGACTCTCAGGGGCACAAGTAAAAACCCAAGA
Organism: Bovichtus variegatus; assembly: GCA_943593645.1. Classification (NCBI taxonomy): domain Eukaryota; kingdom Metazoa; phylum Chordata; class Actinopteri; order Perciformes; family Bovichtidae; genus Bovichtus; species Bovichtus variegatus. The sequence goes on along the minus strand of CALSCE010009506.1, from coordinate 12,241,542 downwards.
CAAATGCATAACCCCCATAATGCCAAAGGGCTCGAAGTGCAACATGACCCTGGGAGAGATTTTACTTTTTAAAAGGTCATTTGAAGCACTAGTATCAGGTGACTTTTGACTGAAAAACAGTGACTGTCAGCCCCCGGCCCTCATTACAGTTTAAAGGCACCACAAGACTCTATTTGAGTCAAACAAGGCTCACGTTTTTGACTGTTGATAAAAAAGTCTGCTGAATAGCATCATATAACATCTTTAGAAAAGGCACCCACACCAAAGGCAACATCCAGTCAGAGTGTAACGTTAGAGTAATGTTTTCCACGCTTCTATATGAAAAGGTGTCAACGTAGACAGCAAAAGTCAAAGTGATCATCCAGGGAGAGGGCTATTTTAGCAACTTGAGGTTTCCTTTCAATTACAAAATGTACAAATCATCAGTAATCTGAACTTGATTACAATCATTTTCATTGTGGTCATATCTGCAGCAGCAGCAGTCCATCTTTTAGCATTAGAGGGAAATTATTATCTCTCTCCCTCTCTCTCTCTGTCTGCCTGTCTGTCTGTCTTTCTCTCTGTCTGTCTGTCTGTCTGTCTGTCTGTCTCTCTGTCTCTCTGTCTGTCTCTCTGTCTGTATGTCTATCTGTCTGCCTGCCTGTACAGCACATTCAGAAAATACACAGCAGCTAACACCACCATGACATTGTTTGACTGTTAAATTTAGAGCATCTCTCTCTGCTCCCTTTGCTTGCTGTCTTCCCCTCTCTATCCACCATCTCTGGAGAATTGTTGTGTTATTCCTTGAGTCTGTGTCTGATTTTTAGATGAAGCAGTTTTCTACCGTTCGACTCCAGGAAGATATCAAATCCATCCTCCATCTTTTTATAGCTCCTGCTACTGTATCCCTGCGTCTGGGTTTTTTTTTTGTGAACTTTGCATGATGCTTAGAAAGTAGGTTTTGTTCACTTTTAGCAGCTGTTGAAAAGAAGTAGCCTTTTAGAGTGTTGCACCACAAGCAACAAGTGGCATCATGGGACATACTTTGTGTGCCATTCTACATGAATGGTTTAGTACATCCACCCATCCATCATGATCTCATGAGGCCCCGCTGTGAGATTTGTGTGTGCTCTCTGCTTTTCTACCTTTGCTTCTGCACAAAATGCAAAGCCTTTCTCAGCAGAAGGTGGGCCAAGTGAAGAGAACAGAAGTGGCGCCTCTCTGCCCTGTTGCATAAACACATTATCCTCTACTTTCTTTTTTTAAATATTTCATTCAATTTCTGCATAATATAAAAGGTTAGAATCCAGGTCTAACTAGTAATGACACTTAGATGAAAGGGCTGTGCATGTGTGTTTGTGTGTGTGTGTGTGTGTGTGTGTGTGTGTGTGTGTGTGTGTGCGTGTGTGTGTTCCAAACAACAACATATCTCCCATCCTGTATATGTAGGCTGCTCACTGTGGAGTGAACGCCAGCACTCTGTGTAGCTCTCTATCTGGCATTTTTTGTCTGCAAATACTGTAATGTCCTCGCATATAATGTGCAAGGACATATAACATATAATGTAATAACACCTGTGAAATGCCTATGAAATCACTGCTATGTCAATGATGAACAAATACTATGAGTGAATCATAAAAAAAACTGGGCTGATGTTCCTTAAATATGACAGCTGGCTGCCCTCGAAGAAGTCACTTTGCTTGCACTTGCTGAGCAGAAAAAGAGTAACTCAGATGAAGCATTCCTCTGTTTGGTTACTCTCCTTTCTTCTTCCCTTCAAATTGTCTTTGGCAATGTGTAGCACTGCACCACCAGGGACACTGCAATACAAACTGGGACTGGCAAATAATAGAATGAACTCAGGGCTGAGGGCAATTTAAAGGCGAGTAGGCAGCAACATAAAGGCCAAGGTCTTGAAGTGTAGTCCACGACTTGCTTGTAATTATTTGTTGCTGTCTCTTTCCCCCTCCAAATCAATAACCCTGACACCTCTGTGGTCCTTTTATTTTAGAGATTCCTTCCTTCATTTTGCATCCTTCGTGGTGAGCACATATGTTTACTGTGTTATTCTATAACTGTGATAAAATGTAGCATAACTTTGAGTTGCACAAACACAACCATAACCAAGAAGATTGGCAGGCTTTATTGACGGCTCAAAGCTGGTGCATAATCGATCGATCCTTTCACTACCGTCTCTGGTACAACGCTGAATAATCATATTCCACATGTTGTATAATGATGATTTCCTGTGGCAAAATCCAGACATGCTTCCCTGTAAAGGTGAGATGCTCTTTACCACTCTGTTATCACTCACACATGATGACAGATAACTCCCACTTGTGGTTATCAAGTGGCAATCTTTCTGCAACATTGGCTTCTAGTCATTTACACTTAAACTCCTATTGACTTTCTTTTCCTTTTGGAACCTCAACCATTCTACACAACTTTGGTTTGTTAACTGCTCTTACAAAACCGAGCTACAAGTACCACACTGTTTCTCTCTTCCACTTCAGTCTGCCCGGCCTGACAAGGGCGAGTAACAAAAATCAGTCCAAATTCTCAAATTCATCCAAATTGCAGCAGCAGCTACACATTCTACCACCTACAGCTGCTTCTCCAAAACAATGTGCCCTGAATGTTGTTTGTATCAACTTCTGCACTTGAAGCTTGTTTAATTCCACTTATTCACACTCACTTTTATTGGCTGCATGATTTCAGATTTTCATAATTTTCACATTCTAATCATAACTGTCATTTTTTTAATAGTCCAGCCTGTCCACTGCTGTTACTCTCCAACGCTAATATTCCGTTATTTGTCTGGTCGTCAGTGGCAAAATTCGCTACGCTAATCTTACTGGTCACCTCAAGGACCATCTAAAAAATATTGTAATGTCATTCTGAGTAACTTCTTTTTTGGAGCACCGGCTAATCGCTTTTCACTAATGTGGAGCAATGTAAAAAATGATTATTGCTTTATCATTATATGGTAATGCTTTCCTATAATGTACAGCACATTACTGAACCCCGGAGCAAAATGAAACACCGGACAAATCTCTACTTTCTCTCATTAAATTCGAAAATGAAGACTCCACAAGAAAAGAGAAACTTTTCTACACCATTCATCAGAGTCAGCCTGGGCCCGGGTGCACAGACATTTGTCTCATAAAATGCTTGATGAAAGACTCTTGCTCTGGCTTGGACTGATTGCATATGCACGACCAGAAATGGTGAATATACTTGGCCCACAGGGGAGCAGTGCTCCCTGTCTGTGTAATGCTTTGATCACCACAAGACACCAGCAGCACTGGGCATGTTTCCTACCTTTACTCACCCTATGCCTCAGGAATATATTAGCATAAAATCTGTCGCTTGTGAATGCATGGCTCTGGGTTAACAATGTCTTTAAACAAGTTTGTTTTTCTTTGCATGGAAATATCAAGTGTTTGATGAAAGATTTGTCAGCTGGTGTTGTTGCTCTTAATACTGTAGCTTAAACTCATACCCACTAACTTGACATCCTTGAAAGGAGCGCAGACAAGGGATGTGATTCTCAATTATTCACATTATGTATGTATAAATACATCCATCCCAATGTTATTGTATACTCATAAATATGTGAATTGTGGAGCATAAAATCTTCCTCCGAGTGCATCGCCTTCAGCTATGTCAAGTTTGATAGGCTTTGTTTTGAGAGTAGAGGTGTTATGTCGGCACACAGTGACCAGGCATTAAGTTAATATTCCTCAGGCTTTCTTTATATCAGGTCTGGTCTTGTTAGGGTGTTTGAGACATTTGTGAGTTCTGAAAGTATTACATTTGTGCCCACGTTGTTGGTGCAGCACACAGCAGTTGAGCATTTCTTAAATAGCATAACTAATAGATGCAATGCAAAAATATGTCCAAATGTCAAGAACATCGGTCATGAGATGTAGCCTTAAACCCTTGAAGGATATTGACTTGATGGCATTTAATACATGTGCTTGAAAACGCTGGCCTGTGTTGATAGATTTCACAGGATTTCATCACATCCTCACAAGTTATGCTTTTGTACATATGTCAGATATATTATATTTCACAATGTCTCTCATCTCTACCACTCATACAGAATAATTTGATGCTTGGATGCCCCAACGTTGTTTGCAAGTCAATATTTCAAGTGCTTTAAGTGAGAGGAGTCAATAGCAAATGGAACGTATTCTGGGTAAAATGCTTTAGTTCGGTGATGACTCTACCCCTGCTGTGAGACCATCATGCTCGCACCAAGGAGACCACAAAAACATTCATTGCCACACAGCTCGCTGCGCTTGCACTTGAGGACATTGCTGAATCATGCAATTATGGTTTGGATGAGGAAAGTCGATAACTGCCTCATACTTGGGCAGAGATTGCTAAGGTCACACCTGTAATCATGTGGGAGCAGCACAGTCCATTGACACAATGATGAGACTCCACAGACAGCCGGGCAGGATTGAGATAGGGGCTGATTGCTCCTTATTGGAAGATGGAGTTGGGGTGTCATGAATGGTGCTGTCACAACGATGGAGATATGCACCAGTAGTCACATGTTTTGCTCAGGTCAGAGCCTGACACACTGCCAGCAGGGCTTTGTTTTTGGTGGGTCAGATGTGTAAGTGCCAAAGTAAATAGGCAACAGTCAGAGGCAGTGCACTGACAGAGCAGTTCCTTTAGTGGAGATGAGAATAACTAGTAAAGATCTTTAAGGCATTTTATAGTACCACCTTTGAAAAAGTAACCACTAGACCACTAAACTACCACCACCATGTTCTTATTAATGGTTTATAACTGATTTTTATAATACCGGTAAATGCTTTATCAACTATTGATAAAACCCTTGGTTACAAGTTAGTATACAAAACATTATATAGGGAGCTGTGTTTTAAGGAAATATATTATACCTCTTTACTGGGTTGAAACATTGTAGATCTTCCCCGGCTATAAAGAGAAAAACGGCAAACGTTTTTTGCGTATTGACAGTGTTGACCTTTGAGGAAATAAAGAGCCAGAGAGTCCAAAATGTAGGATGCTATCTTAGCTCATTAGTTGTGTTTTAGCATCCACTTTTATTTTACCCTCCTCTGTCAGAGTAAAATCTGCTGCACAAAACACGAGACAGGAGTTGCTGTTACAAATGAATGTTTTTAATAAACTGTGTGAGCTGTTCTATCAGCAACTGACAGTTAGCAAGCAATTTGTAAGCTTGTTAGCTTGAAAATATTTTTCCGTCTTCAATAAAATCTTCATGGAATAAAACGATGTACAATCGTGAGATAAGATGTACAAGCGAGAGTAAAATGCACAATACAGAGAGAAGCTCAGGGAGATATTATGATTGGCTAGCGCTTGCATGTTTCTGGCTGGCTAACTTTTTAGCGAATAGCTGGATTGCTACAGTTGTTCACCGCCGAGCTTTGTGAGTTGATGATCTAGACCCAACAATGCCATTGAGTCCTTGAGTCCCTTTTTTCCACATATAATTGAACACCTTTTATAACTCAAAGGCAGCAGATTAATAATGATAATTGTTTTTCTTATGGCCTAAAAACAGCTTGTGCTAACAACATGCCATATGCACTTTACACTTAAGAAGCCAGAAGAAATTCACATCAGTGAGTTGTTTGCGAGCAGGTTCCTCCTCTGCTGCAGCGACTCAGGTAGATGATTCATTGGAAAGCACCCAGGTTTTCACAACGCTTCTCTGTCCACTTCACTCCAATTATTCTTAACAAGTGCTCACTCGAAGTTCGTCATTATGCCACACCGCCCCCCCACTCTCTGTCATTTCAAAAGCCAGAGCAGAGTGGTGCAACATCATGCGCTTTTCTTCCTGTACACATTCTGCCTGATTAGATGAAAGATCACATTAATGACTCCTCTCCTAATAACCCAAGCTCCATTCTTCCATGAAGTATCTGTGTTTGCTGCTGTAAATCTGCAAATATTACACTGCTGTTAGATATCAGTCTTCTATACCCTGAAGCTGCACGTACAGTTGAGAAAGAATTGTCAAAATCCTGCAGTGTTTGGCTTCTTCTGGGCTACGGAGGCAGACAGTACAGGAATCCAGATTCTCGCTACAATGTAAATGAGAGCCATTATAGCGATGAAAAGACATTTGGCTGCATTATTGTAATTAGACTGTCAGGTGAGTTCCATAATGTATTTTTAAAAATGGCAAATGATTTGTTTTCGCATATAAACTGCAGCGTATATTATCAAGTCAATGAAAACACATTTTCTCGTGGGTTGCAGGCAGTGCAGAGCGTCAATCATTCAGAACTTCAGCATATTTGTATTTGTACAGATATAGGTGTAATAATAATAAGAGAGGGACTCGTCAGAATATCGTTAGTAGAATGTGACTCAGTAATGATTGGTTCGGTTTATTTGCTTGTTAGTGTGCGTTTGTGAGTGTGTGTTTGTGAGTGTGTGTTGCGTCGACAGTTTAAACATCAAAGTCCCACAGCTACTGCCATGTAGGCGACAGAAATTGCAAGCATGATGAGCTTTGTTATAGGAGCTAGCTTGCTATGTGAGCACTGGCAGAGGAATGTAATAAAGGATTGCCAGAAGCATGTTGTCTCTCATAATGATCTTGCTCAAAATCACTGCAACAGTTATTTCAGAAAAGAATTACTTTGTTTATGCCTACTCAAATCAAAACAATCCACGGCAGGTGTTAGATGCTTCCAACAACCTAATTATTGTTTTTTTTTAAATTGGCTTTTATTTATTACACAGTTGTAGCAAGTTGTTTGTCAGCCCATCATAGACTGCTGTGATACTTTGCAGCTTTAACAGCCAAACACAATTGCTTAAATTTACATCACGTACGGCTTGCTCGTTTGTCATTTTTCTTTATCAAAATGCTGTCATGTTCTTTGTTTGTTCACCGCCTATGCAAAGCCTTTATCTATCGTACTAAACTATAGTGTGGAAAAGGTATGTTCGGCTTAACTGCCTGAGACTAACGAGCATATTTGAGGTACTGTTGTTTCACTCCGAAGACGATCCTCTTTTGATCTGAGCAATAATCTGTCTCTCAGAGTCTGGGAGCTATTTACAGAGGAGATTTATTTCACTGATTCTCTGTGTACAATGAAGCATCTGCTCCTGCCAGCTCAGGTAGAGAAGGTCTGTTTCAGACAGCGGCTCACTGAAAGTGTCTTCCTCTCAAATACAAAGAGGCAAAATATCTATTAATAGTCCGCTGAGTGTTGTCTGTGTGCTGGTAGATGTGTGTAATGCTCCTCGCAACGAGCTGATGTGGGAGGAAATTGCCCATTTATGAGCATATCCCTCCTACCTTCTTGTCAATGCTGCAGTAAAAATTACCTCAGGAGGAAACTTGTGTCCATTTTCTATCAACGGTGGACACAATTGTGTTTTCATCTGCTCCACTGTGACTACAAATAAAATAAAAGACCAACCAGTGGAATTTTCCATTGGATTTGTCTTTGCTTTTTATCTCACAGCTCCAAAGTGAATTACAACAGCCCTGAACAGTGTCTGGCAGGCCTTGAGATAGTCCCAGGCAAGAAAAGTAGAGGTCAAGGTGTGAGAGCAATGCCATGAGCACAACTTGAAATTCCGCCGGTGCTTCTTTTCCCAAAGGCTTGCTCTCACTTCCCCACTTTCCATCACTCTGTCTCTGCCTGTCTGTCTCTCTTGCGCGCGCACTCTCTGGTTTCCCTCCTCGGCATATTTCCTCACTGTCTGTCTCTCACTTTCACTCCTATTTCTTTTTAACACCTCTTTCAACTTTTTCTCCCCTGGTGTTCTCCTCAGCTCTCTCTGTACAGGTGAAGGAGTGCAGTATATGGATCTGGTAAAACTAATTATTCATTCATTTGTTTCCCTTTAAACATTTTAGTAATAGGGTCGTAGCCAGGATATTAGAAATACTCCGGTAATGAGGCCAGATTCTCCCAGTGCAACCCTACCCCCTGAAGAAATGTTTGACCAGACAACAGAAAATCTCTGTAAAATTGTAATATATTGCAATAATTTAACTGTTAATTATTTTATTGATTAGGGTTATATCAGGATAAACCCCTTGAGATGTATTATCTCATTTCCAAAGGGGGAGACAAGAGCTCTCGTAAGTTGCTGCTTGGTTAAATCTTCACATACTTCACTGCTACCAGCATCACACTCTATTGTATTAATTGTTCATATCTGTATTCACTTTGGTTTGTCATTCCAATAACTCGCTAGGAAAATATTGTCACGATTAATTTTCTAATTCAACGTCCTGATTTAGGAAGCTGCAAATATAATAACAGCATTTTCATTAGGTGGAAAGTAATGGTATTTCTAAATAACCATTCAGGATAGCATAAAAATAATTATTGATACAGAAGATCACATTGAAAAATAAAATGTTCTGTGTGGATGACACACACTGTGAGTATGTTCGCTTGTTGTTGTGTGAATGTAAGTCATGATGTGTGTCTATTTGCTTAACTTGGTGTTTATCGTATCTCTCCTCCAGGCAGCACATTCAGTAAGACAGTGAAAGTGCTGCTTCTGGACAAATTCCTCCTGCATACAATGAGGATGCCTGGGTGCATGGGCAGCATGGACTGTACAAATTGCAGCTTAGAGGTCTCTATCAAACTTTTTTCTACCAGCATCCTGTAGCGCGGCAACCGTAGAGGAGAGCCGTGACAGAGGATTAAGAGGAGTCAATATCAATTTCCGAGCTATTGCTAAGAAAAACTGATTATTGTGGCATGGATATTTTTCTGATGCTTTTAACAGGCTAATCTAAAGATATTAAAATGTACCGTGTAATATGCTGTTAAAAAGCATGTTATATAGCTATTAAAGTATAGTTTCACTGTTGTTATTGTGGATGTTATGTCAATCTTTAATGTTGTCTTCAGTGAAATTGTGAAAGTTTATCAGACATGCACAATACTAGCTGAATTCTGCTTTCAGTCAGTTTTTGACTTATTTCAACCTTTCCTAGGGCACAATATCTAATATTCCCTTTGAACCAGCAAAACTGTATTTAATATACAGAGATGTTGTTTTAAATCAAATATTTTTACTGTTCAATCCAGTATGTATTTAAAAGCCAGCAAAAAGCTGCATCAAGGTATTATTTTCACGCCTACAGACAGATGGTCTGCTCAGTGAAAGTGAATGCACATGGATTATAGGTAGTGCAAGTCCGCAAAAGTTGGTAAAACTTTTTTCAGTCTATGCGCTGGGTGAGCAGTTCTAATTGGAATAAATGGGGCCTACCTGTTTGGATTCATCTTCCATGTCTTCCATTTATCATCCATGGGTGTCAAAGGGGAGAGATTCATAATATTCCTGCAGATCACACCCCCTAACAAGAAGCAACACAAGTTTCAGACTTCAGTGTACTTTACATTCTACCTTTTAATTTTTTTCAAGTTGTATTGCATCATATCAAGCCACAGCCTGCCTACTAACTATGTGCAGGAAGACACGTGTGTGCATGTTTGCCTTTGTAATGCTGATGAAAATGATGTTGTGCTCTTCATGCCACCAGGAGCCACATGGGTGAAGAAAAGACTGTGCAAACACTATGCAGGCAGTGTGGTACATCCTATATGTGGATGAGGCCCTCACTGCAACCTTCACTAATCAGCACTCACTTTCACATGCCAGGAAGCAGCTATGTGTCTTTGTATATTTGTATATCAGATTGGGTATATTTGATATTAGAACATATAGCAATGGTGTTACTTTGCTATAAAAATCTTTATTATATGTTTACTGTGACGTATCAAAAATGAGAGCCAACACGAGACATCTTAAGGGAATAATGCAAGAGTAACTAAAAGCAAACAATATGGTAACAACAATGACTATATTTACATGCACACCAAACTGCCTGCAGTTGGCTTAACACAGGAAACACCCGATTAAAGTGTATAAGCTCAGACTCTCTGAGAAGCACAGTTAAGATGCCTGGCACAGAGCGATACTCTGTAAATCTTTATTCTGGATTTTGCCATCTGTGTCTGACTCTGACAGCATTCTGTTTACATTTTTATATTAACAAAAGAACAAAGCCATTCTAGCTTTTGTTCTTAGTACTTGGATATAATGTCTTTCACCTGTATTAGAATTAATGTCAGTGAAATAATAAGGAAGTGTCCCTTTTCGATGCTTTTGCTGGTTAACTATTGATTTGTGGGATAATCACCACAAGTGTACACTAATCATTTCAAACTGGTTTATTCAAAGGTGCAGGTGCATAGCTTAACCTGAACAAGATGTCAACCAGAATATGGCCGATAACTGTGTTGCTCTATGCATGTAAATAAAGCCACATGAAGTCTTACGGGTTCAAGTCTAACTATTAAATATTCATACACTTGACATGCTGCAGGGCACTTTGGAGAAAATACTCCTTCAAAGAGTGAATATAGTGTTCCATGGGGCTCCAAGTGGGGGGAATTATTTTTGCCAAATCAAGTTTATTTCTATGCTTTCCCCTTTTAAACTACAAGCACTTCCATTACACAACAATAAATGACAATTACTGTTAAATATGAAAATTACATCTGCAGCCCTCAATGAAAACAAGGAAAAAAACTCATGAAGAAGAAAAGTAGGAATCTTGAAAAAAAAGACAGGGGCCCTCATCTGAGGGAGAACAGGTGAGATTAAATGTTTATTACTAAGTGCACATAGAGTAACCTTGATACGAAAACTTTCTCTAAAGTCAGCTTCATCAAGGTCAATATGGGCGTGCCCTGTGACCATGACTAAACATGACGATATGAATGCCAAAACTAGAAATGTGATTTGAGTTGCCTTTGTGTTTTTATGTCAGACTGAGAGATTCAATGAAATAAGCTCAATTAAATTAGTAAAATAAATGATAATAGTCACATAAGCTCAATAGTGTATCCCAGAGCAAGCAGTGGGTGGTGGCTCAGGAATCATAAATCCTGCACTGTCCTTCAAAATCTTCTTATTTTGACATTTAACACCTGCTGTTATATCAGGTCTCATGGTCAGGAAGGACGACACCAGAATATATAACTTGAGCTAAAGGTTCATTATCCACTTACTGGAAATGTTCTAGGAGAAGAGTGAATAACCACCGTAAACAAACAATAGCAGCTATCTATGAACATCAGGACGACTCCCTGTCACAGCATCAACTGGGAAGGCGTTAAAGGTTTTGAATAGAAGTCAGTGGACATGAGAAAGATCAAGGTGGCCACTGACATCTGACACCAGAGAGCATCTTTCAACAGAGACAAAGGTTATGACCCCTGACGTTCCATGCTTAGGTCATGTGATAACAACTGAACACACTTCATGACAACTGAGCAAAATCCATCTTTTGTGAAGGCCATCTTTAAAATGAGGCTGAGCGCTCCAGACATTTTTCAGTTAATGGATCTTGTGCAACAAGTTTTTTTGTCAAGGCAATGTGATTTAGCAGGCTCTTAAAGCTTGTGCCCCTATAGGTTGTAGAGACCAGTAGCATGCATTTATATTTGTAGAACATATAGTTTCACTAACTCAGTAGGGCGAGTGAGAGGGTTTCAGCAGTGCAGGTCAGCCCCTGAAGGACAGCAAAGTAATTGAAAGCTTTTACACTTTGTTCCTTACAAATCCACGGTTCAGATACATATAACTATAACTCTCATCATTATCCCTCACTGGTTAGAAGCTACAGACAGAAATGTGAAAGCTAGGGTTATGAAGAAACGGGCAGTCGACGTTGCCAACATAATATGTTGTGTGGAAGTCTACATGCTTTTTTGAAAGCTGCTTAATGTGGTGCTCCACTCCTATTGTGTGGAATCAAAAATATACTGCTAACACTATTACAGCCTGCCTTTGTAAATGGGTAAAGGGAATTGTTTGTGGAGTTCACTAATACAAAATATTTACATGAATCATGTTGCATTCAACAAGTACAATGATGGTGAGGAAAATACATTTCCCCCTTCCCTTTATTATGGGATACTTCCTTCCTCACTAAATACATACAAAGCAGGAACCTATTTGGAACTACAGTATAGAAAATTGCCTACACATAACATTAATAATCTTTCTATTTGAGCCCATCTAATTAGCACAGACTTGACTGAATTACTTTGGGAAACCAAAGCCATTTAATTGTGTCCTGCATCGTTGTTCATACCACATTCTGCTCTAAGCTATTACATCCAATTTCAACCCTGATGATTATTATGTGGAAGATACTAATAGAATAATGGTGGAAGAATAGGAGAGTGCAGAGGTAATTAGGAAGCAATGGGTCATCTCGTCTGCCCAGAGGAGGATGCAGAGGGAATTACCTGGTCCAGACAGAGGAGACAGGAGGAGTGAAAAGAAGAAAGAGTTAATAAGATATACATTATGGGGGAGACGAAAGAAAAGAAGAAATAGAGAGAGCAGCAGAGAGAGACTCGAGAAATGGAGAATGGATGGAGACTGAAAAAGCGAGAGAAAGGCGACAAGAGAGAGGAAAGAGAAAAATGAGACTTGTTTCATTTTGAAATGATGGAATGTGTTCCCGCCCCAGAGCTCTGTTCAATAAGCCGCCTTCTGTTGTCGAGCTCTGGAGGAGTGAGGGAGGAGAAGAAGGCAAAAGAAAAAGAAAGAGAAAGCAAAAATGAGTCTGTGTTTATCTAGGTAGAGATTTTGTATTGAAGCTATAATGCCATAGAGAACATTAGTCCGCCTACTCTGCTGCCTTAAATGCTGTTCACTCATTCCCTGGATGACTCACATGGATTTCTACAGTCATACAATAAAAAAAAAGCCTTATATGCCGATGACATTCTGTTATTCAAGCCAAGTGTTTCTGTTGTTGTGTTTATTGGATTAATAAACAACTTTGGTTTATTTTTGGGCTAAAATATTTCAGGAGATAAAGGCACTCCAATCATAGATATTGTATTGTATTGATATATGTTAACCTATAGGCACAGGTTTGAGATATTAACAATATCTAAAGTATAATGTTTCAAGAGCAGCACAAAAGATTGATATTTAGGAAACAGCTCTTTAAATGGATGTTCTGCAATAATTAAAGGGCCGGTTTACCAAAAACATAATTGTTTTATGTTTTTCTCACAGTCAGATAGTTTTGGTGTTATGTGCCTCCAACCCAATACAATGAAGGTGAATTGAATTCCATTTGTGGTGCTCAAAGCATTCAAGAAAAACATTTGAAAAACTCAAATGCAACTTGCCTTTCCACACACCAGAGATGTGCCTTAAATACATACTATACACTAATTCTAAGCAGAATATGTTCCCACTGCAAAAGCGACGAAACTATGTCCGCTCAGAACTTCTGACAGCTGGAAAAAAAATGGAAACTAATTGTGGATGACGGTGAAACAGCCTCAAGAAAAACAGAAAACAAAATGTAAACTTGTTTGCTTTGTCTTTGTTAAGTCTAATGGACAGTGGCATTATAAGTCACTTAACTCCATTTAGCTGCTTCAGTGTCAGGGTAACTAACGCCTGACACTGGTGTCAGGTGTTATGCTAGCTGGCTCACTGTCTCACTGTCATGGCTTAGTTGGACACTTGAACAGAGACATTGTTGATGTTATTAGTAACACCTGTGCTTTTCCTACTATGACAAGTCAAATTCTCTGAAGCGAAAAATATCATTTAGTTGGGAAATGTGTCGGTGTCATCTCTAGGGAATGTGAGTATGAGATGGAATTAGTGTTTGCGTTGTAAAGTCATTGGTCTGGGTATGGTACATGATGAGAGGATACGTATTAATGTATCAAAGCTAAACGCAGTATTCATCTCTATGTTTCTGTAGCAGCATAAAATGAATGTAGAATGAATTCATTACAACACATTTCATTTTGATTGGTAGGATGTACATGTACACTGTGGAGTTCTTCACCTCCAGAATCGCTGTATAGCTGTTTTCTATTAGTGGGTCCCTGTTTTATTTATCTCGTGCACATACATTAGTGACTAGATACACAGTCCTGCCAATGGTTTCACGATCTACAGGTGACAAGAATTCAGAATTCAGACTGCCGGCCCTGCATTATGTATTGTAACATTTAAAGTAGATAATCAGAAATGTACCAGCTTTAAACAGCAGCCCCAGCTACACCACCACCACCACCACCACCACCACCACCACGTCAACCCTTTCACTGAGGTCACAGCCTGTCTCTGCAGGCCATCATATCTAATTCTAACTGCACCATTTGCTCCTTCAGCCCAGTACCTACACCTCTCTTTAAATTCGATTCCCCCAACTAGTCTCAGTTCATCTCCACATGCATCAACAAATCTTTGCAGACAGGAGAGGTGCCCGCTGCCTTTGAAATAGCAGCTCTGAGTTCAATCCTGGGGAAATCTAACCTCAATCAAGGCTCTTGATCAAACTACACAGACCCATCCCCAACCTGCTGTTTCCCACCAAAATGTTTCAACATGCTGCTTCAGGCACAGCTGCCCAGAAATTAACTTGATAAAACGTTTAGTTGCTGTTGGTTCACAACAGCATATAAATGGTCTTAAATGAAGCTCTTCCATGATTTACTAATGGCAGCCGGCTCAGCTTCAAGTCTATTTTTCATTTTATTACAGACCACGATTTTCTTTTTAATCAATGAGTCCTGAAATGGCTTTCACTCTTTTCCAACATGCACTGATATTTAGGTATTATTCGTAGCACTGTGTATGCGCGAAAATGCGTGTGAATTTGAGTGTGTGATTTTTCACAACTTGTTAGATGTAGTGTAGTATTTGAGATGCTGCAGTTATGAATGTGAGGTTTTTAGTTGTGTTTCCATGAGAAGAAAAAAATGATCTAGAAACGTACAGCTCCAAAAACAACTTTATCTCACTTCAGATTTATTGTTACATGTCCACATACAGTACTTTGTACAAATATAAATTCCTTTGTAAACATGCCCAGATGTTTTGCACCGATACAGTTTTTGGTGTATAAATGCAAAGGGATTTTATAACTGTAATAAATTCCTAACTGACAGGATTTACTGTTTGAATTAGTTCAAGTGAAGCTGGAGAACAAAACAAAGAAATGTAACACGTCATTTCATACGATCCACCAAGGTAGTATGAGGCAACCATATAAAGGACCTCTGTACAGTAATGTATTTTCATCTGTCTTCGTCCAAAGACAATAAAAATGTGACAAAACGTAGAGTATATATTTTGCACAGCTTATTTTCCAAAACTGTTGTCTTCGTTCCTATTGTTTACCTGAAAAACTTGTTAATACCCCACATCCTTGGAAGTTGTCATTTTGTAAGTCAAATACTTCTTCAAAGTGTGGTTGAAGAGAAAATGCATTTTAATGCTTCTTTCCATGTGTCATCTTAGTTTCTTTGAAAAATAGTTCCCCACTATCATTTGACTCAGATTGAGTAATGATTTATTTTTTTCATTTGGTGACAATTTTGCAATGTCTTGTTTGAAGGAAGGACGGGGTTTGTTCAGTTTCTTTGTTAAGCAATATCTATTCACAGCGATGGCATGACGAAGAATAAATTCAAAAGGAAGCAAATGGAACGGTGGCATTGGAGATATTCAGGCGGGCGCGGACACTCGGCGCTACAGAGAAAAAGTACATAGAGATGAAATAACAACAGCCATAAATTTAGGAAGGCAAAAATAAAGAGGAGGCAGGAAACAGACTTTACTTCTTACTTACTTAAGCACAATAGCATCCAAAATAACATAATCAAGGCAGCCTAGAGTGATCATAAACAGAGTTTAAGCTCAATTAGGAAAAATGGAAGGTTATGTGGATGGGAAAGAGATCCAAATGTGAGTGTGAATTTTCCTAAAGCTGCTATAGGGATACATTTGACTAGTTTAAGAGAAGTTTGTATGCTCGTTCAAGTCACTGGGCTGGAATACAAGCCTTAAACTGTCAAATTCAGCAAATTCACCTGTCAAACCTATTCTGTGTATGCTGCGTCATGCCTTTCACTTACCCTATCGGGCACGAATAATTGGTTCACAATCTCACTTTCTCTCAAACTCACATTGGTAAATGCTCACTTTGGTTCCTTTTCAGATAAATGTAGCAAGTTGTCCAGGGGCCCTGTTTTCAATTACTACATTTCTCAGTTTAACTGTCAGGTTCATACAATGTGTGCTCTCATAAATGTGAAATTTCACTTGCATATAATGTTAAATTTGAATGACTTTCCTGATTTGTTCCTGGAAGTAAAGCAGCTATTCATATGTAACTGTGGGAGGAAGAAAAGAGTCAAGGCTCAGTGACACTGACGCCAACAACTTTTTCAACACCTCCTTTCTCTCCCGTGCTACTGGGAAGTTTTCACTCTTGACTCTTAAACACAAATGAAGATGAAATCCAAAAATATATATATCATGCAGTTCCTCACGGTTGATTATTCATCAAACACAATAAGTCTAATTTATTTTTTAAAGGACAATCATAGTGGGAGCATGGAGGACTTGATTACTGCAATTTTGTATTTAGGCAAAGGCAAGGTGGAAATGCACACATTTCTGAGCATTCGGTTAAATTGCATTAAAATGGAATTCAATCACACTACACAATCAATGTGCACCCTATTTCAATACAACCAAAAACAATCCCAGCAGCATACCTGTTATACCTTTGATTGCTTGTGATTGAGATCCTTTGCAGGGAGCTTCATCTTAGATCACGGGGCCCAAATAATGTCCTTAGACAAATGGAGATTTTACAAATTTACCATCAGAGGGAAAAGGAATGATAAAGTATGTCTCCCACTGCAGGCTGAAAACCTGTCTCACCTTCCTCCCTGACTCACATCATCTCTCCTCTACTGACTCTAATTGCTCTCTCAAAATATCCCCTCTGTCTCTCTGTCCGGCACTTATTCTATTTCTTTTCCTACCATTCAAGCCAATAGTATCATTTTATGGTCTCATGGGTATTGTAAGAACCAAAAGGGTCCAACCTCTGCACTCCTTAAGTTTGGTTGCTTGCTCCTACAGGGATGTGGGAATTGAGGCTTATTACACTGTTATCTTCACTGTGAATCACCTATTGGTTAAAATATAATCTCAATTCTAACATGTGTAATGGAAATGTACGGCTTCAAATCCCAAACAATGTCTTTGATTCGCAATTCCCCATGCAATAAGCAGAAATACAGAACACAAACAGGTGTTTATGTGCAAAGCCACATTGGGAGAGCAGGGTAAATGGATCCGCTTTCCACATTTTATGCTAGTACAGCAAAATAAATGTGCATTTACCTCAGGCAGTAATTGCTGTGTATAATTAAGCTTCCTGGGCATCCATGGAAACATAAAAACATGAAATCAAAGCAATTTTAGAAGTATGATCGTCTCTCTTTTTTTTCTCACAACCTGCCCTAGGATTGGGGTAAGTATGAGGCAACATACATCCTATTGAGGTAAGATGTAAGACTTTAGCCATATTACAGAAAAAAATAGATGCATGCTTGTTTAGTCTCTGTTGGCAATTTCACCAGAACATGTTCAGCTGCCACCTGTTGGATTTCAGGCACAGATGATTTGTATCTTTGCAAAATGTCCCAGTTTCTAATTTTAATTACCTTACACCTACATCATGGGCTGGAAAGCAAGAGACGGCTTGACTCAACAGGTTTGTCTTGTGTACAATATGTCTATGTATGTATCTGATGCTAGATCAGAGAGACTGATCCCTCGCCTCTGATTAAATCCTCATACATCTGCTCTGCGACATCTGAAAATCCCACTTGAGCAAACATTTGTTATCTTAAGTTAATTTCATTAGAATATGAATGTGATTACATAACATTAGAGAAACTGCTTCACACAGCAAATCAGCTCCATAATTAGTTAATGAATTCATATTGTATATATTACTAAAGTCTCACGTGTATCTAATTGCATTTCAAGGCATTATTCTGATCTTTATTTTTAGCCATCATCTGACACAGCAAAACTGTTGTGTTCAAATGTTCTGACCCTGAGTATCCTGTCTTTTTTACCTTATTCGCTATGTGCTCTATTCTATAACAGATATAATGGAAATTGATTACTTTTATGATGTCTTTGTGTAGATATGAGTGGTGAGTCATCTAACCCAGCAGCTCAAACTGCCCATGTCCAGCTCTGCCCAGCTCTTCCAGTAGTCATTTAACAAACTGGGCTTCATTTTCAATCGAAAAACTGATTTGTCCCTTTTTGCCTTAGACCACAATTTGTTTTTTGTATCATTTTATTATTTATTTCTTTTACCCACCTTTTCAAACTATTTAAATTAAATATAAATTGAAGTTGCCCATACATTGATAATTAGAAGGAGCATTGTGCACAGCCAAAGATAATTTGTGTGCAAAAGCCCTGGAGTAAGAGGGTTAAAAGTAATACTGTTCATAGAGGAAAACCCTCCAGCACCGTGTGTCCATGCACAGACTGTAAAATCATCATGTTTTGTTCTTTGAGACCTTTCTAATAATAATGCTAACTTGCCTGACTACCATATTAACCTAATTCTTCACAACTTCACCTTCATTTCATGGTACATACATTTTCTATCCATGAATATATACACTTTAAATCTCATTTAATGAAAAAATATGGTAAGCAGAGCTATTAATGTTCAAAGCAAACTGATGCAATATAGCACATTGCTTATTGCTGAGGGAAATAAACATTTTTTTATGGTGTAATTCAACTGAGCCATTGATTATTTCCCTTACTACTTGAAAATGCACAGTACCTGAGTCAGTGAAGATGGGTAAGAAGAAGGCAGTGAAGGCACCACCGTGATAGCCTGAAACCATCACTTGAAACAGGAAGTGGTTGGAGCCTGAGCCTCAGGTAAGTCATTGGCCTTCGTGAAATGTGGTGAGCTGCTCCGACAGACATAAGCATTTCACCTTGGGAGCAACACCAAGTGTTATAGGACGTGCTAAGCTGCTTAGCTGGGTACTTGATTTGACTCAGCCTTGCACCGTGCTCTTCAAAAAGTAATGCCAGCTCTAAAAAATAAAACCAGTAATCTACTTCTTTTTACACATGACTCCTGCATGCTCAAGCACACAGCACATCATGTTCTACATACTTTAAAAGGATGGTCAATTCTAAAATCGTTGATGTCTACTTGGCAATGAGATACCGACAATGTGTAACTAATGTAGATATTCCAGTCACTTTGAAATAAGTACGCATATAACAGAATGTGGTTGTTGTGCTGAAGAGACACACGCTATTTTAGGGGAATTCAAAAGGATGATTTTCTCCTCAGCGGGGATTGGAATTTGGTAACATGGGTAAACAGGAACAAATGCAATAAAACAATTCTGCTTTATGATTACCGCTGATGTAAAAATTGTCCATCGGTCGTAAATGTGCTATTTAAACATAGCGACACTTCATTCAGTGTAGGTAAGTCTGGTATTTCACAGCGTGATTAGCTTTAGCTGTCATGAATACCAGATTATGTTGTGGACTGTCAAAATAACTCTCAGTCAATATCCCAAGCACATTTTTAATACCACCAGCACATTTACAAGTCTCTCCTCCACACTTACAATCAAACACATTTTTCCTCTCACAAAAAAGGTGTTTAACGCCTTTTTCTCCCTCAGTGGAGTGAATCAAAAAGCTAGCGTTTGCTTATTCTCTCCTCTTCTCTCTCAATCAGCATTTTTTTCCCTTTGATCTTTTATTCATATGATTAAGTCTGTGTATTACCAGACTGTTCATTCTACATTTCAGTATATGATGAGACCATCTTTGAAGTTGGGTATGCTGCAGTGGAATCACTTTGGAGAACAACAGTTTTTTTTTCCATCAATTATTGTTGGAATTGAAACATTTTCCATCTGTATAATTATCCCATTTAAATTGTTTGACCCTAAGTGTAAATTCCCACAAACAGTTCTCCTTGTTGTTTGTGGAACGTTCACTGAAATATTTTCCATCTTAAATGAAAGAAAAAGCTTCCAACACTACCCGGCCCATATACATATTAAATATGGCTCTTGTCACACAAAATCTCTTTCATACACATATTTATTTGATATCCAGTTATTCACTATCCATAACATTGTTCTGGCTTCTGTGCTCCTCAACTCTATTTTTAGTTATTATTACATATTATTATATTATAATGCTTTACCCTTGCTCCTCTTCTCCACCTGTCTCACTTCCTCTTTTTTTCAGTGCCGACCACCTCCATTCATCCTCACTGCCCTCCTTTTGTCCTTCCCCCTCACTCACATCTGTTTTCTGTCTCTCACCTTCATGTTTGCCACCATTCCTCAATCAATACCTTCAACCCATGTTTTCCCTCAACTCCTTATTTTCCCCTTCCCCTTTCCTTCCTCCACTCTCTGCCTCATTTTAAAATTGTTTAATGTCAGATGTGTGAACAAAGCACATGAGCAGGCACAGCCAGCAGGGATCTAAAAGAAACCTATATAGAAACTAATGAGCAAAAGATAGCCGAGTATGAGAGATGGTGAGCTTTATGAAAGAGGAGGGTGAGGTGAAACAGTGAAAGTGTATGTATTCATGTGTAAGCAATAGGTCATGTGGGACACACACAAAATATTGTGTGATTCCTTTTTATCAAGCTTTTATTAGACTAAAAATGGATGTAAAATGGTTTTGATGTTTTCGATGTCACTTTTCATCAATTTTTTTCAGATTGAACTATTTTCCATGATTTATAGCTAAGAGTGTTTCCCTGAGCTAAAGTGCTACCATCGCGCTGACGATGATCTTACCAGGCACGCCAGTGAAAATGTCAATGCATATTTTTGTCAGTACGCCACTATGTACAGGATAAGGTGTGGAGGTGCACTTTTATGTAATTGTAAGATCCATGTTACAACCCACAAGGGATTCTGGATAAAGGGAAAAGCACACCTCTATTTCAAATCCCACCTCTAAATCTTTCTCTATTTTAAACATGATTCACTGACAGGCCATCATCTCCAAGTATCGGAATAAACCAACGATTATCCACACTAGCATGGTGGCTGAATTAAACTCAATTGTGCTCACGTGTACACACAAGCATGAAGAACAGTATGTAATAGTAACCTGACATTTTATGCCCCTACTACCTTTCATCACACATTAGTCCATCCCCGCCACCATTTATTGTGTTACTCACCTGCACAGATATCTCCCCTCTATTTTTTTCACCTGCACACACCTTCCTAGTGCTCCTTGGGTACTGTAGGTATCAGACCCAGAGCAATGGAGCAGCAGAACCCAGCAGTGGATTAGCGGCAGTGTGTGTTAGAGGCAGGATCTAGACACATTCCTCTCGGAAGTCAAGCCAGCTAATCCGACCCCAGTGCTTACTCTATCAACCCCCTACCAGCTGCACTTTGGCCCTGCAGACAAACAGACAAAATATAACCCAGACGTGAAGATTTCAACTTTAGATGTATGCCGAAGCGTACAGCATGCATCTACACTAAACAGGCATACACTCAAAGTAAATATAACCAAGGTGTGAAGATTTCAACCTTAGATGTTTGCCAAGGTGTACGCCATGCAATAACATTAAACAGGCATACACACACATTTGAGTGTATATCCCTAAAGGGCACCCATGTTACATAACACACAAATAGTCTGACATTTTTATTCACACATGTGCATGCACTTGTGCATAACACACACATATACAGTATGCGTACACACATTCACAGATACCTGTCCAAACCCCCCAAAAGGCCCCCTCTGGGAAGACAGGAGACCTTTGGCTCCTATATGACACAAAAACCTTCCCGGGCGTCAGTTCTCATACATGGCCATTGCTAATCAGAACATGCTGCCCAGATTCACAAGTACAACAGCCTGAGTCCCTGAGGGGAAAACAGAGCTGGTGCAGTCACTGTAGCAGTCTGACTGGCTGTTCAGTTGGCTGACTGATAATCTGGCTGGTTAGCTGACGTGTTCTTTTCTTTTTTGGTGCAATGGCCAACACATTAAAGTACATTCAACACATGGATTTCCTTTCAGGATGAGCTAAAGAATGCAAACATTTGTACATTATGCCTCCGTACACACAGAATGCTCAACTATGCTTGCACATGTGTATGCAAGTGCAATAGAGCATATGTTCAATTTGGCATGTATAAACTGTTAGATAGACCTGGACACACCAAAGAGATGCACGCAAAAACAACAGGAGGATCAGGGTTGAGGCATTCTGAATGCTCATCAAGCAGCAAGCGAGAGCTGGCAAGAGGCATCAATACGACTGAAGCCCACTCTCCTGGGCCCACCTGTCGATTACAGTGGTAAAGACAGGCTGCCTGGTGCCTCAATACATTCCCAGCAGCCTCCACTGGGCCTGTAGACACCTGAAGAATTCTGATGCCAGGAGGGAATAAGGGACCTTCCACTTCACACTGGCAGATACGCAGTGGTTTGCCTCTGCTGCATAAACCATTCGGATAAACAACTCTACAGAGAAATGGAGCGAGGATACAAATCTATCACTCAAGTCGTAGCAATTCAGTTTGTAAGGATAGAATGAGATAGATTAATATCAAGCTGTCCGCAGAAACATGTCAAATGAGACTTTCACAAAGCGTTGCAATACATTGCATTGAGCTGGCAAACACACAATAAATACAGAATAAGACATGATTTACAAAGTACAAAGCCTAGATAGGATTACAGCTATTTACAGCACAAAAATCCCAAATAAATCTCAATCCATTATGATTACAAATGTGATATTTATCACCATTTGGCCTCCAGAGTTGAATTATGTTTTCTGAATATTTGGCCAAAGGACAACAATCGCATTGCCCTCTGCTGCCTTATAATTAGACGAGATTAGAGCAGGATCCAGCTGTTTTCTTCCATTTGTCCTCCCATGGGAGAGCAGGGGCAGGGGTGGGAGGTTTCACCCTGTCTAGCCAACTAACCTTGGACACAGAACAGAAACATGCAAAAAAGATGATTGTCCGGACAGTAGATTTGCACTTTAGAGTGAACTGTAGGTAAGGGGCAAAGTTTTTTCACTGTCTGTTTTCTTATCCTATCAGTCAATTAAGTGTTTGAAATACAAACATAAATAAATGACCAGTACATTATTCTGACTCACATGATTTGTTGGTGAGGAATGGTGAAAGCACAAGTCAGCTTCTTTACATTAGTGGCCGCAAATACAAGCAGATTCTCTGGTTTAAGGTTTAAAGGCTCTGGTTTCAGCACCATGGACAGCTCTCACACTGTAAGTTAGTGAGAACTGCTCTTTTTGGCTTCATCTCAGATACAAAGAGAAGCTCAGGGTTCATTTATTAGGTTTCCCTATGAACTCAGTCTGCTGACTTCACACTAATAAATCTTGCAGAATACTAGGGCACAGGGTATTGATTTCTATGGAGGTCGGCGCGGCGACAATTATTAAGTGGGCAATATTCAAACCAGAAGCCATGCACACAATTGATTTAAACCTCACCTAAAATCCAAGCTCTTTCCAAAGCTGCTGCTCTCAGATAGTAGAAACTTTAGCAAAGTCATACGCATTAGAATGAACTTCTCTTGAAGAAACCCTATATGAATTGTGTTATAGACAGTATGGCGTTCATTCTGTGTGTCAATCACAGCCTCTCACTTCACTGCTCCCCCTTTTCCTCTCTGTTTCAAAGTAGAGGTCGGTGACTCTTCCAAAGCTAGATGGCAGAAGAGCCCCACTGCAGCTGAGCTGCGCTTTGCGCCGTCATCATCCCATCTTTGCATTGCAAATTGCCCAGTCCCATCACTCCCAATAACAGCTCCGCTCGATCTCCAAAATGAAAATCAGAGTTATGGTGGGTTTGCCTACCAGGCAAATTTCTCTCATCAGCTTTCGGGACGGGGTGCTGCCTGTCTTGAGTCTCACCTAACACCCCCACACTCTCCCCTCACACACACATAAACCACATGATGTCATTAACATAGTTCATTTCTTTCTCAGGATTTACATTCTTCCCATAAAGACTGCCTCCTCCCCCCTTGACACCCACACCTCACTGTTCCTACTTTATGATTTGTTAGCCACACATCAACCACACCGTACTTACACAGGACTCTCTCTCTCTCCCTCTCTCTCTCTCTCTCTCTCTCTCTCTCTGTGACTATCACTCCCCCAAACCCCCCCCCCTTACCACCTTTTCTCTCTCTCGCGCGCGGTTCAATTGCCGATCGATAAAGGCAGCATCCAAATTGTAGGCTAGACTCTTCTCCGTCCTCAGCCGGTTTGCAGGCATTCAAAAGGAAAGATGTTGAAGAGCAGATGCAAGAGCGCACCACCAGAGATGCTCACACTTGATGCCCCTCTCAGCAGAGATGGTTGAGCCCTCGTCCAGGTTGCTGTGGTCCTATCCTAAAATTCAGTCTTGCTCACTTCTCTCCTATCAGCTGACATAGCGCGGCGGGTGGCTGTGCCCGTTTCTCCTCTCTGAGAAGGGAAAGGGAATCTACTTCAACCCAGCAGAAAGAAAACATAGGCGATAGGTTACATGTGTTAGTTGTGAGCATGAAGGGGATTTACAGAGACGGATACTACGACGGATCTATTGAACTACGGGACGTTTTCAACAGGAGATGCATTAAATGTGGCAGAGGGGACTTTGTTCAAGCCAAAACGATGAGGATTAGGAAGGGAATTGTTTTTTGGAATCTCATCTTTTCACTGATGTTCACTTGTGTGAAAGGTACGAGCCACTGCAGCAAGCCTCTGTATTTTCTGATGCGCTTGGTGTTTTGTGTGTGCGTGTGTGTGTGTGTGTGCGTGTTTGTGTGCGTGCAAGAAATCAAAAGCTATAACGTTACAGACGTGCGCAAAATAGGCTACCACGGTTTACTGGATAGAGTTTTAAGGGACGCATTTTACCGGGTTGGCGCTCAATGCAGGCTTTGACTGAGTCGCTCAATAGATATTCTTGCAGTAGCCTACGCTTCTTCTAATAGCCTACGTGAGCTGCTTTGCTTAGTAGGCTAACAAGTGAATTGTTGAGGCACAAGTGCATGCACTGCAGATTTCCTATAGGATGTAAAGAGATTCGTATTTATTTAGGCTACACCCGTCTGCCTTTTCTCTTTTCTGGGTCGAGTTTTCAAGTATTTATGTGGGATTTACGTCAGGTCAATTTCTCACTCGAAATGTTCCTGGAACCTTTCAGGGGGCCGAGACAAGAAGTAGTGTGGAACCAATTTGTCGACTGGTGTTTATCGGACTTGCCAGTGCAGGTGTAAGGTGGGCTTGTTAGTATTCTAGTGGCCTTTTCTCAGGGTCTGCACATTTGAATACTCGCTCTAGCTGGTGAGGTAACCGTTGATTTCATTTCATGTATTATACGCATCAGTTACCTTTATTCAGACCGATGGCAATATCAGCACGACTGGAATGTCACTTTTCTGATAGTTTTTATTTTTTTATTAAATGGAAATAAAATCTGTCAAAGCAATTCTTGCTCATTTACCACTATTCAATTACCATGTGTTCATCCATTGTCCACTGACATTTACACAGCATTTAGAGAAAATAGAGAAAAATCCATTTGTTGCTTCCTTGCAATGTCAGTTACATGATTAAATAAAACTGAGCGTGTGTGTGTGTGTGTGTGTGTGTGTGTGTGTGTGTTTCTCTTTGCCTGTATGTATCATATATACAATGTTACACTCACTATGGGAAATTCTCATTTCCAACTAAAATTAAAGGCAAAGAAAAAAGGAGAATCCAATTCCAACCCTCAAAATATTCTTCTTCTTGTGTGTGCGTGGTGCATGTGTGTGTGTGCGCGAGTGTGTATGTGTGTGTGCGTGTGTGTGAGTGTGTGTGTGTGTGTGTGTATTCAGAGACATTGTGTGTATGAGTGCATGGCTGTTTATCTATTGAATGCATGTATTGCTGTCTGAGTATGGGCACTCACAGATATCAATTTACATGCAGATTGTTCACCCTGTGAGTAATTCTCATGCCTGTCTATTGGGGGTAGATGAAATGTGCAGCATGCAGAGTAGCATCGCCCACCAAGAATGAGCCAAGTCGAGTCGAGCAGAGTCGGGCACAGTGCTGTTTCATCACCACCCACATTGTGGCAATGTCAAACCTTGAGGCCACTGCCAATCCTCCTAGTTCTGTTACTTATTAGGGAGCCAGCCAGCCAGGGATTGGGGAGGAAGGGAGGGAGGGAGGGAGTTAAGCATGAGGAGGCCTGGGTCTTCTTTTGGAAAAGAGCAAAGGACAGAGCGAGCAGGAAGAACCATGGGACAGCTGTTGTTCCTCTGCTCTGGCAGGTGACACAATGTTTGCTGAAGTAAAAAGACATAGATCTGGCCTGTGACTCACTTCTGCTGCTAATATAATGATGCTGCAAAAAAAGCCTCTATCGAGCAAAGTTTGTACAACACCACTTTGCTAGAGGAGCTTTTTTCATATAAGATTATTTTTGCACTAGGATCCATGTGTGTAGGAGGTGCAAAGTTCTATTACTCAGTTCACAAAGTTATCTTAGTCACCTTGACGCGCCACACACATTATAAAGTGGAACTTTAGTGATATTTAGCAGCTTAGTTTTGTAATTATAAAAACGGCAATGTGATGTTTGACAAAAATAATATGTTCTCATTGCGGCAGTCCACCACCAAACAACTGAGGACATCCACTGCAACTGTGTCACCTAATCCTCTGGGAACTTATAAAACTGCTTGACACAGACACAAATCTAGGAAGCTAAATTGCAGGGACTGGATTTTTTTTTTTTAAATAGAGCAAAAAGACCTGGGTCAAATACAAATTTAATTCCTTTACCCTGATAGTGAGCACTTAAGTGTATCTTCTCTTAAATACAACAGCTGCGTTTGCCCTTTTTTCTCATGACAATCACACTGCATCCATCGATCGGACGACGATCGATCAAGTTCACAACAATAAAAGAGCCACAAAGCCAAGGGCGCCCCGATCATATGACACATGCTTGTGTAAGCGGTGGATAATATCATGCCAGAGAGCAGAGATGTCCCAGATTGGAGTTATGGCCTTAGCTTTCTGGATCTGCCCTTTATATTGTTTATAATTATTAGAAATATTTCACATTGAAACTGATGAATGTTATGTTACTTTACATTTTTATCTTTGTATCCATTACAAATGGTACTTTGCAGATCATAATCTCCTCAATATTCAGTTTCTATCCAGGGACTTCTTTATACAGGACAGTCCTAGCAGTGACCTGATAATGAATAGCAGGGGACATGATCGTCATGGGAAAGTGGAGGGACACCACAGGAGAAGACAAACGGAACACACAGGCACTGGCCTGTTTCCCGCACCGACATTAGCATATCAAATGACAGCGAACGATTAATGATAGTGAACAGATTGATGAAAATTGTCCATCTGTTGCGTCCCACCACTTCTGTTTAATGTGATTACACTGTATTTCTCAAATTTCATTCTAGCTTCAATATTTTGTTAAAATGTAGTTGTTCTTTTTTTTTTTTTGTTCACTCATTGCTGGTAATCAGGTGGGTTCTGCATAGACAGTAATCTGGCCACTGAGCCCTTGATGAAGACTTTCTCTCAACGTGATTATGTAAACAGGCTGGAAAGGCTGCTGGGGCTAATCAGGATTACAATTTGTCTGTGTAATTATACACTATCTACAGGGAATTTTGGGGCATTATCCCACTGCCCCTCAGGTTCTTGGTCTCCACAACAAGTAGAAGAAGTAGAGCAGAAGTATGAGGAAAAGGTGGACATCCTCCAGAATAATCACCTGAGTTCATCTGGAAATGGAGCGAGCAATATACCATTTTCAAGGATACAGGAACTTGGAACAGTTACAATTTTACTCCCTGGATTCTTGATGCCTCTTTTACTGCTGACATCTCACTGGATAGCCCTAGTGGTGTACCAAAGTGATACTCAGTTCACCTACTGGCCCCTCGCCCATGGCTATATGTCTGGGCCAGGCTCTTATGTTGCTGACAGGTCCCTGCAAAGGTTCGATATACTTTCTGGTCCGTTCTTCTCAGGTATCAGTTTTAATATAAGCAGTTCTCTTGGGGGAGGGAGATTGGCAATATCTTGTCTTCAGAAAGAAAAATAACTTACTGTTTGTTGAGATTAAATGTAATAGGCTGAGGAGCGGCTGCTTCCATGGTCAAGGCTGCAGATTGAAGGTTCACTGTCTTCTGCATTTTAGGTGCAGGTTTCAGAGGGGATTAAACTCTGTTAACTGTCTGGAGGCACATTCACGGATAACAATGTATGAATTATTAAGCCTTATCGGTGCAGTGGTTAAAATCTAGAAAACCTGTCAAGTAAGGAATTTCCAATCACATTGTAGTTGGGATGTATTTGTGCAATAGCTGTGTTTACTAACAGTTATTAGGAGGGAACATAAATGCAGCAAAGCATTTAATTTAAGTGAGATGTAACTGATAAACCATTATGCTGCACATAATCCTCCCATATGTATTTCCTATGTGTTCATTGAAGCATAATAATATCCATATCGTCCGATATTTTTTCCATTTATCTTATGTAGAATTGTATCCACAGTATATTATATTTCCAATATTTTTCACTTCATTACCTGTGACCCACGTGACTTCCTGAATCTTCCCACTGTTGCTCTTGTTTGTGTCTGTTGCTGTCGCCTGGATTTTTGATATGTGACAGGAGAGCAGGCAGGGTCGAAGCATGGTCAAGGAAACAGAGTGGGATGATGTTGAAGTAATAAAATGATAGGTATGGATAGCTTTACATACCTGTTTAGACTCTCAACTACACTACCCTTTGCTATCTGGAATAAACTGGAAGAAATGAGATCTATCATGCAGTGTATTTTCAACTGCGAGAAAACACAATCAGACTTCTGCTGCGCATCCTGGAAAGAACATTGATTGACTAATCATCTGATTGTAGGGTTCCATGCTGTGTACATTGGCCTTTGGCCCTGGCCTGTGGAGCTGCGTTAATTAGAGTACTTATTCATCCATCTTTGTCCATTCTCAGTTAAAAACTAGGTCTAATTTTGATCATAACACCTTTATCAAGGACACAGTGTCACTGAGATGAAGAAGCTGAACCTAGGCCCAGCCAATATCATCAAACTGCAATGGCAGTAAGTAAGTGTTACATGGCAGTGTTTTGTGTAGTATTTTTACGGTGTGTACATGTATTTGATGTTTTAGCATGCAAAATGTTACATCGTTTTAGAACTCCAGCATATTTTACACTGAATTCTAGGAAGTGTGCAGTTTACACTGCTTGGAGTTTACACCCCTGTGTGTCCGGGGAAGGAACAGTGTCTTATCCACGTTAAATTTGTTAGGTGAAAAAAACAAAATGGGGATGATGCAGAGGCCAAAAGAAAAGTAACAATGTAGGTTGACTAAAACTTGGGTATTTCTTTTTACCACTTAACACTTTGGCTATATTTTCTGATGGCCAAGTGCCTGACAAACCCCAATGTTAAAACCAGGTTGTAGAAGTTTAAACTTTTGGGTGTTTTACAACCCCAAACTAAATTCTATTTATATTAGAGTATTTATTATCAATGCAGGTTAGTGTGTCTCAAATGTTTGATGAGAAATCCCAAAAACATGCAAAGAAAAGAGCAAAAAAAAAAACTGCCCTGCTTCAACACTCATTGCCTACAGGTGGTCCAAAATTGCTGAAGGTATTACTTTCTTTGCCTGTAGGTGGTGAGATCGACATCTGCAGGTAAACTCCTGCAACTATTACTTTTCTGTCTTAAAGGTGGAGCAGGTCAGCTTGTATTGAATTGTTCTAACAATTTTCTGGAGAATCTGCAGCTAGCTAAATGTTAATAAGGCAGTTTGTAGTTTTGTGATTGAGTTCCATGAGGTGCTTTGCTTCTAAAAAAGACATGTATGTGAACAGACTGTTTAGTGGAAGAAGATGTTTACTTGGAAAGTGAAAAACAGTCGAGCATTGTTTCAGCCTCTGTGTTTGCCTTTAGATAGAAAAGGACTGTTCTGTGCTTCTTTCCCTTTTTCGGCGAAAGTGAAGTATTGATGTTATTGTTTGTTTGGAAGATTGGAGGCTAGAGAGACAGGCGTCCTATTAGATGTGTTGTTGGCTCACAGTTTTGTGTTGTACAGCAGCTCTCACAGTGGTAGCCTGGCATCAGGTGCAATATGGCTCAGTAGCACTTTTAGAAGGTATTGGTGTCTAGCCATAAAATACTGTATCTGCTGGGAAGTGGCTAAAGCACTAGCAGCACGCAGTCGCTGGGAAACAGAAATTACAGTTGGCTATTCAGGCACGCAACTATTTCCTTGTGCAATGGTGTGTGTGTTTGTGCACGTGCCAGCCCTGTTTCAGTGTGGCAGTGTATTTGATTTTAGTATTTCTCACCTCAGTGGTTGGCAATTTAAAACCACCAAATGGAATATTTCAGATCCCTTTTTCAAATTGCAGTGATACACTCATGGTATAGCCTCTTTTCTGTTTCTGTTGTATGGAGCCTATTTCCCTTTCATTAAGCATGCAGACAGCATATAGTGAGGGGCTGCGATTATGCACATTCTATCAGTATGAATTGTGAAGGTGCAGCACAGCCATGCAGATAAAATCCTTCTCTTTGGGGACATCAATTTAAGATTTCTGTCTACTAAGGTTGCTGTCTAGGCCCTTGCAGTCATGATTGTTGTAGTCCAGGTTGTGCTGATGAAAAATTATTTTCTCTTCCCTCCATATTTTATGGCTGTGGCTCAGAGTACAGCTTGTCATAGATCTAACAGAAAAGTGCTTGGATTTCTAAAAACAAAATTACCTCTAAATATATCGCCTAAAAGCTGCAGAAGCTGTGATTTGATGCGGGGCAGAACCTGAAGATTCATGATCTACAAAGCAACAAAAGGTTTTAATTTTATTCTACCTTGCGCATTTCCTCTGATCAATGGTTATGTTCAGAGTTCAACACACTCTATAATTTTAATTTCCTCTTCTTATTCTGGATTTTAAAAAAATCAATACTCAAGGCAGTGTGTATGTATGACACTGCTGTTTCTCTTTGTTGCGTTTTGTAAGAGGTGAAGATGAAGCCTACCGGGATGTTTGTTGACCTTTGTTGTGCTTGGTTAGGGGCTCTGTCTTTCCAGTCGCTGCTCTGTAACCAGGCCTCGCTGATGGATATCTCTATATTGGCTGACTTACCTTTAAGGTCAGGTGCAAATCAATGCAGGTTTTTTTGTACTTTAACTTTGATTGCTCGGAGTGGTGCTGTTGCCTCCTCCTCTGTTTGTGATAGGCCATTATCATGAACAATGATGAAATGCCATCCTGACGAAGAGGTGTCCTTGACTAAGCATTCACTACAGTCAATCCTGAGGAAATGGAGTATCAAGCAGAGAGAGAAAATAATACATGCCAAAAATAAATCAAGAAGAGGAGCTTTAAAGCGTATAGCTCAGTAGGCTTGTGGATATTGGGCTTAGGATTTGTTTGAAGAAAGATACTGTGATGTATGACGAACGAAGGCAAAACGCTTTTCATACATAGATCCACTGGTGGTCCAAGTGGTGTTCAAAGCAAGGCTCATTTCTCTTTAAAACTCTGAAATTGTGCATTTTACTATTGCTTAGATATTCATGTAGTATTGATTTTACCAAATTGCTTTGATATGTATATGAATAAGTCATACAGTTCATTTTTCGCACCCTTATACAGTCACTATTAATTGGACATACAGAATATTTATATAGAAGTATCTATATGCTAGTTTTTAATCCTCTTCTGATGTTTAGTACATTTCAGCAAATACATCTATATGATCTGAGAAAAATGTGTATAGGCATAAAATGTATATCACCTCACAGACAGATGAATCTAACAAGTCACTTATTGGAAGTCTGAGTTAACTTTTAATACTTTTTGGGGACTCTGGGGCTCAGCATAGGTCTCTACTTAACACTATTATTAAAAATACATATATCAGCTCCTTAGATAGTAGGCTTTGGTTAAAAAGGCATAAAGAAACCTAACTCAAGCAAAGAAAGGAAGAAGTAGTAGTAATAATACATAGTAGCTTGAATTATACCAGTGTGCAGTAGGAAAGCACAGTGACATGCTCAGCTTTTAAAAGACAAGAAGTGTAATTGGCCTTGAAACATAAACATGAGTGTGTCAGAGCTCAGAGACTGAAGGAACAAGTCCACCTCTACTTTCTCTGGTCTCCATGCATGACACAGACCCACACTAGCTATAACACCAGGGGTATTATTACAAAGTGATATATCCAAGTGTCGGATATGGCAGTGGCTCAGGTGGTAGAGACCATTAGTCATAAGGTAGCTCAGTCCTGGGCTCTTCCTGTGTACTTGTTGACATGCCCTTGAGCAAGACAACCAACACCAAATAGTCCCAGATGCATGTGTTAAAAAGTGTAGGTCGCTTAGGTCAAAAGCGTCTGCCAAATGACCCGATGTAACATAATGATACAGTTTGACGATGTAGCCTACTTATTCCTGAGCCTGCAGACTTTGTGTAGTCCATTTACAGTGTCCACTAGACCTCGCCAAATGTCCTTACAAAGAGTCCTGCAGCTGATGTCCTCTTGCTGTTTTGCTTGTCCACAAATCACAATAATGTTTTAGACATGTTACTTAGGAAGACCCCGAGAAAAAAACTGTCCTTGATGTGTAATGCATCAATGGTGCACGATTCCACAGACGGTCACTGTTCACAAATAACTGATCAACTGTCGAAAGAATCTTTAGTTCACAACCTAAATGCCAGTCTGAGATTAATATGCATTGTTGCCCCATTAATGCATGGAGTTTACACTGACTGGTGCCAAAAGGGGGTGCTACAGCATTTCTTTGCATGCCAGTTCATTGAATGCCACTAATCAGGGCACAAAAAACTTTCATTAAAATACAACTCTGATTGCTCTAAGCCACAGGGTTTTGTTAGATTAGATAAACTTTATTGTCTCATTGAAAAATTGTTTTTGACATGCAGCCACATACACTGGGGACAATAGAATGTCGATAAAAAAACAAATGCAGCACAATAGACGGCAGATAAATTCAATACAGTATATAAAGTAAATGGAACACAATACATTTGCCAAACTAAGTGCTGCAGTCTTTCATCAGAATTCAACAGTTTCCCTGCTGGGGAAAGAAAAGAGTTTTTGCTACCAGTTAAATCTGCCCTGTAAGATCCTGAAGCAGTTACCTGAAGAGAGCAGGCCAAATTGTGAATGTTTATTTTACAAGTCTGTTGAATCATGGTCTGTTCAAAAATAGTCGATTGGGCGCATCAGCAATCACCCATTACCTAGTGGTCTGTTTGTCACTCATAATAATTTGGATGGTAGTAAATGACTCCTCCTCCCCTCTCCCTGCTGCACATAATCATTTCTCTTTATGGCCCAACTACAAATCTCTATTAATGGTGGAGCACAACGTATTGGCTGTTTATGTACTGGAGAGCTAAAATGTTGTCTCTCCTTTTCTTCCATACAGTAAACCTTGAATAACGTATTTAGCCTGCACCAGATTCTAGTATCAATACCCTCTATAACCCATAATGTATTTTTTATTCTCCTTCCACACCATGTACAGCACTGTGGTTCATTACCTGCTTCATTCTGCTCTAAATCTTTGTATTCACAGGACAAATAAAAGAGAATCACATTCAGTAGATTTGTTTCACCCCTTGCATTAGTGAGAAGCTTTTCAAGGCCAAGAACACATATAAATATGCATGTACTCACACACAAGCACACACACATTCAATTCAGACTGACAAAGATGCAAACACCTTCAGAAATCTCATCAGGGTGGGAGACAACAGCCATTTTCCTGTCTGTGTTTTGCTCAGCAAGCATAACAATCAGTTATAAGCATCAAAGGTGTGGTGCGGTGAAAATGTGGTATTTGTGTGTATGTCCAAAAGGCAAGGGGTAAATGTAACTATTTGACGAACAGCTGGGACCATTCTTGAGGTGTCTGTCAGCCAGCCTGGCTGCCTGCTGAGGCTCTGTTTTTTTCCAGACTTCTACGTTATGATACTGATTCATATTTCTGAACCGCATTTTCCCCACTGTGCAATCACAGCATGTTGTTAATTTGGTTTCTCATCACAATTTATGGTCGGTGTTGCGGCGTGGCACTAACATGGGGTCTGAGAAAACCCTGGGGAGTGCATTTTACAATTGAAGTAATGCTAGAGGTCAGGCAACTAAGTGGTGACAGTGGAATTCAAAGACTACTTTAGGTGTAAGTGGTTAATGTATTTAACGCATGTCCTCTCCCCTGTACAAGGATGTTGTCGTTTTCCTTCATTTTCCTTTGAAGTAGCAGGATGAACAATTACAACAATGTTCTTTTTATAGATGCAGCTTTTATGGAGATGACAGTGCTTAACATATTACAAGCTCATGATTCACAGCTCACAGATTGAAAAGGGGCATTCTAATTCATAATGGATAGTTTATGGGGAAACAAGGGGGGCAATAGTGTGTGTGTGTGTGTGTGTGTGTGTGTGTGAGTGTGTGTGTGTGTGTTTGTGTGGGTGGGTGGGGGGTTGTGTAGGGGGGGTGGCTGTGAATGAAAAAGTTGAATGAGATGAAAAGAGGCTGAGAAAGGAAGAGGTGAGAGAGTTGCAGGGACACTAAAAGATGAAAGGAATACATAGATCTGAGAAGAGAAGGAGAAAGAAGGAGAGAGGGGGCGGAAAAAGGGAAATAAATATCACAGCAATGAGCATCTGTTCTGTCATCTTCAGGACATCTGAACAATCAGCCACACAAACATTGCTAAGCAGTTCACAAAATCAGCACTGCTCTGAACATTAGTAATCTAATGCCTGACAAACACTGAAATATTTTGGGGACTAATATGGCTGCTGTCCTTGCTGAAGTTCTAAACTCTGGGCGATACAAGAGAGCCTCAAGTAAAAGCAGTAATACTTGACTTGTGCCTTCTAAAAGTGTGCGGGTCTAATTTCTCCTGAGCCCCAGACAGGGTTTAGGGGCTTCTCCCTGTGCTCTGCTGATATCCTCAACCAGGGTTGCTTCAGATCATACAACGGTTAGCACATAGTTACAAAATTGTGTGGTAACCTCAACCTCAGCCTAGTTTACTTGACTTAAGCTCATGGTTATGTAGCAGTGATTAAAAATGCATGTGTCTAGTTTCATATATGTTTTTATTTAGCTGTTTTCACAGACATTGCCTCAAGAAAAGTGTTAGTAGCAATCATTCTGTTGTAACATTTAAAGGGGTATTCAAGCAATTTAGTTTTTCCATTTCCATACAATTAGGGGACTCACAAGAGACAGATGAAAAAATGGTCAAAATCAAAGCAACAGAGAGCAAAGAGATCTCCTGACTTTATGTTACTAGTATGGGTCAAGTTCCAAAACACTGCATCCTACATTTCCCATAATGCATCTGAAGAGCATTTTTCATTACATCCTCCTTGCCTCCTAAATGCCCACTTTTTTTCAAACCCCACACCTCCAATTAGTAACAGAGACCTGCTGTTTTAAAGCCTTAAGCCCAAACGGATAATACCCTGATGACACTATCAGTTTTTTTTTTTCAGACTCTATAAAGCTTCCTCCAGAGACACAGAAGAAGCTATAGTTTCCGGCTGAGTAGCACGCCTCGTAAAAGTTAACTGAATACATCTTTGTAGCTTCCACTGTTACTGTTGGGCATTTTAGTACAATTGCATCATTCTATGGTCATGGCCAGGTTGAATTTAGTTTTAGAAAAATGTATTCATAATTAAGCTCATAAAAATGTAAGAGGTGACTCTCCAAGATAAACAATAGACTGAAGCTGTACATCAGTATTCAAATAGTGTGCTGTTATGCTTTTCTGTCCTCATAATGATCTGATCCTCCTGCTTTTACTGAAGTGAATTAAGTCTAAACTGTTGCTACAGATGCAACCGCAGGTGGGCTCACTCTCAGTAATGGACATATCTTCCTCAAACTTCTTTTAAAAGGCCATTTAAAAAGTCAGTGGGATCATTCTGCCATGTCTTCAAGTGCTTTTCATTAGCTCTAACTTTTCTTTTAAACTGTCTTACATAGACCCAGTCAAACTATCAATTTCTTTTAGTTGGAAACACAAGCAATGTAGCTGCTAAAGGAACATATGTTGGTGGCTCTTTTAGTGGAAGCTTTGTAAAAATGAAGGCAATGTGGATCAGACATCTAACAGATATGCTCTATTTCAGTTCACTCAATTCAAGAATGTGTGAAAACTTAAGGCACCCTAAATGATCAGTAAAAATAGAAAAATGCGACAAAACCCTGTACAGACCACCAAGCAATAACAAAAATCACAGTAGCTTTTAGGTCAAACACGCGTCCACACTTTTGCAGTCATACTGACAACTGTGATGGATCAGTGAAGAGGGCTGTCCTGCTAAATACGATATTCCTGAGAGCTCTTGAAAGCAGCAATAACGCACCGTGTCACAG
Source organism: Bovichtus variegatus (assembly GCA_943593645.1). Classification (NCBI taxonomy): domain Eukaryota; kingdom Metazoa; phylum Chordata; class Actinopteri; order Perciformes; family Bovichtidae; genus Bovichtus; species Bovichtus variegatus. The sequence continues at coordinate 12,205,099 of CALSCE010009506.1, read as the reverse complement.
GTTGGATCATGTTGACCCTGTAGGAGGTGTATCAATGCAGCAAATTTGCCATGATTACCCTGTTCGCTCACTGGTGCCAGGAATAATTGGAATTTAGACATGCGACAAACCTTGGCGATATAGCCCCACCCCCCACTTCAGTTAGAGCAGCAGCTCATCACCAGACACGACATCATAAACCTGTATGGGCATGATGTACACTGTATCCATAGCTGGATCTATAAGAAGGTCAGGACACTTGATCACTGGATACAGGAGGAGTGAATTGGTCTCGGGGGTCAGTCATCTGGACAATAGGTGGAGATATATACTGTCAGGGACTCAGGGTCAGGACCTCCTGTGAGGATAATATCCTTTAGATATTGCAAGATGTAAAGATTTTGGAAAAATGTTCCAGAGAATTATCATATTTGTGATAACAGAGTTGTTTTTTGGGCGGAGATATAAACAGCTGCAAGGCTTTGTCCAAAAATAATGAAACAGCTTGACAAGAGGGAAATTAATTATCAGTTTGTCACAGAGTTTAACATTTTGTTTGGTCACATCCATGTATAAGAAGGCGTACATATTATCCGGAATACTACTGTTTTTCTAGCTAGAGGCCATTTCAGTTGCATAGCTGCCAAGTGATCTGTGTCACATGCTGCAGTGTGTATACGGCCAACACTATGCAAAGCATCCATTACCTACCAAGTGTGAAAAGCTAATTACACTAGGAGTAAATTGTGGGGGGTAAACCATGCATCTTAATTAAGTTTGCATTTCATTAGACAAGGTGCAAGATAGCCTTGAATAAAATGGACCTTTTTTTGTGTGCGGTGGGACACATTGTGTATGGAAGCATGGTCATACATTGCTCGTGTAAGAGTGGGAGTATACTGGATGCGGAAGAAAACGCATGCTGTAAATGTCTATGCATGAGTGAGACAGATTGTGTTTGAATATGTGTTTGAGATACAGTTACTTAGCTGTGGCACATTTGCTCATTTATATTACTGTGACATCACAAAGGTTAGATATGCAATCAGATTATTGTAGTTTGAGAATGACAGTATAATGCTTAACCTAATATGTCAAGGATATTGATTTTTCAGCAAGCCAGTGCAGCAAGGTGCAAAAATGTATGTTGTGTGGGCTGTGAAACAGAGTGTTAAGGGTTAGTGGCATCAAATTGGAAGACCTTGCTTGCTGCTTGTCTCTGGGGCTTTCTGACCCACTGGAAAGAATTGGGCAGTGATGATACATCAGCTTATTGTTCAGTATAACATTGAAAAACATCATAGTCCCAAATTATGCATTTCTCTTCCATAATGACAGCAGTATTTGTTACAGCCTATTGTTGTTGTTTTTTTAATTTGAAGGGGAACTGAAAACATAAATGGAAACACAAAATTTGGCTCTTATTCAGCTGGTTGCCAGATTTCCCTCACAGCTTCTGCCAGCTGGAAACAATGTGCATTTTACAAACAATTTGTTGAAGCAATACAGGGTGCACACAGTTGTTACAATAAAAATGTTACATGGACTATCATCCGTACAGGCCTATTTAAAAGTTTTAAGGCCATTATGTTTATTTATTGCTGCTTGGATATGTGCACCATGCAAAATTAAGTACATTTTCATACACACTCACTGTGCATTTAATAATGACTGTGTGTTTTCTTTTCTTTCCAGGTTTTATCCATACTTGCGGAGGCACTTTAAAAGGGAAGAATGGGACGATAGAAAGCCCCGGGTTTCCATATGGATATCCAAATGGAGCGAACTGTACCTGGGTGATTGTTGCCGAGGAGGGATGCAGGATTCATATAGTTTTTCAATCTTTCGCTGTGGAGGAGGAATATGACTTTTTATCTTTGTATGACGGGCATCCACACCCGGCTAACTTCAGGACAAGGTAAGGAAGCGGCCCTGAAGCCATGCACCTTGAAGGCTGTGTTTGAAGGCTGGCAAGCAGGGACAGGAAGTAAGCGGGGGGGAAGCCTTCAATGATCACTTCTAATGGAAGGCTAATCTTTAATGTACACATGACAAAGACTGCTTATTCTTGTCGGTCACGTCAGCAGTAGTGTGTGTGGATTGTAGCCAACTGTGGCCACAGAATCTAAACTTATTTTGTGTTTTGCTTTAAAAGGAACCAACTTGCAAAGATGTGTCTTGCACATTTAGCGTAAAAATACTTTCCATTTCATCTCAACGTATTTTTCCAGCAGCATAAGGGAAAAAAAAGTACTTGATTCTGTTCGTAAACAAGTGCAGTGCAAGAAAGTCAAAAGCTATTTCTGCTGTGAAACACACTTTAAATAGTCATGTGTTTGCATTCAAAAGAAACCTACAAGCTCTAAGAAGAAGCCCCAGCATTTATTTCTGAATGAGCTAGCTGTGTTGGCTTCAGTAAAGCATTGGTCAGCTCAGTAGCTGCCATCCTTTATTCTAATGCTTCAATGGAGGAGACAGAGGTAGAGAAAAACATGAAAATCAAAAACAAAGATTTTTCCTCGCTTACTTTAATCACTTAACAGACAAACAAATGTTGACTAAGACGGCTTTCAGCATTCTCACAAAAGCCTCACATTCAAGTGGTGTGGAAAGAATCTTCTATGATTCTTTATATATTTCTCCCTCTCGTCAGTATCTGTCTCTAACATAATTATTTTGCTCTCACTGTGTTTGATTTTACGGGACGGTAAATTCACTATGTGGCTGCATACCGTTTGATAATTGAATTTAATAAAGAAAAGATTAAGACCCATGGTGAGATGACATTTTTGCAGTGGAAGCTCATCGTACTGAACCCACACGTAAGGTATCATTAGGGATGGAAATAAGACACAGCTCCAAATAGGCAGCGCATGTATAGAAACAGAAATACAAGTTTCAGTAACAGACATTTTCACAATTACACAATTCTTGAAGGTTTTTGTGGGACATGCACTGCTCAAGGATTTCGATTAATAAATAGTTCTGATGTTTCTTACTGAACACACTTAAATCACTAACTTGAGCCTAGAGAGAAACAGTCCTTTAATATATACATATTTAGTTGTTTGGTCATAAAAAAGAAGACATATAATATGTCTGATTTAGAAAAAATTCAGAAATGCAGTTTTCCTAGAATGTTCTTTTTCCTACTTCCCCAAATGAAACCCGCTTTAAAGTGTTTAGATTGCAAAGGAAAACGCCATAAAGGTTTCACATTTTCCTTGTCAAACTAAATTGCTCAAAATAAACCCACTCTTTATAGATAAGTGTTCTGTGTACTATGAGAAGATTATCTCTCGTCTGAGCTGATACACACGTCAGCTTTTAAACATGTCAAAAGCTTTTTTTAAAAAGGACATCTTAGTGTCTGATTATCCACTTATATTCACAAGCATGCTCCATCATAGGTGAATGTGTGGTCCAGAATTTCTCTCTGAAACACTCAAAAAGACGAAATGAAAATGAAAACGAAAATGATTTCTCCTGCCTTATTTATGTGACTCAACTTCAGTGGAAGTGGACGAAGTCACATGCTAATACAATGGAGGATGTAAAGCAAAGGGGGATAATTCAAGAGCTGAATCATTGTTGATACTTTAGCAGCTGAATCACTTTAGATACTTAAAAGATTATGTTGCATAATGCTGCTTTCAAGGTCAGGTTTATGAGAGGTTTATCACCATGCTGACTAACTCCACATCTCTTAATGATCTCACATATATTAGTCTTGCCGCAAATAGTTTTAAAAAGCCCTTAAAATATAATGCTTTGTCTATGAGCAATTATAGAGTAATTCCTTACTATGACTTTGCATCCATATTGTTCTCTCGAGGAGCATAATAAAGTATTGGTCTTAGCTTTTTCTGCATACTAGTGAAATCATTGTTGCAAAAGTAAATTGAGCCAAAGCAAAAATAAAACAAACCTGTTTTTATATCAGAGGGCATTTTAATGCCAGTCATTTGAGTTTAATGGCAGTAAAATGGCACAACATCATCAAGTTATGTGATCACACATGCTGTTGACGTTGCTTCATATGCTGCGATACATTTATTGGCTGTTAAGTAGCCTATAACTAGTGTTGTCACAGTGCCAGAATATTGTATTCAGTGGCAATAATATCTTTAAAACTTCACTGACACTATCAAACCTTACTGCAATGTTGATAAAGATCATCTTTAATCCGGTAAACAGTGGAGTCGACCCTTCTATTAAGAAGACATTTACACCATAGTACACTACTTGCAAACGTCCCATTATTCCTGAGTGCAGCACAACTATCCCACAGTCCAACAGATACATAAATGCAAAGTGTTCATAAGAGCGACATTAAAGAGGAAAGACACACTTGCTCACAGTAACTACTACCAGGACTAGCTGGACAACAGCTTTGCAAACTTAACAGTCTTCAAATTAATGTTGGATACAATTACTGATAATATCGTATATTTGACTGGAGACGAATAGCGACATGGCAGAGAGATTAGCTTCATCAATGCGTCTGCAAACTTGAGGTACGTTGCTGTGTGTCAGTGAAATTGCACTAAACATGTTTAGAGCTGCACAGTTTAAGCTTAAGCATAAGTGTAGCTACAGCTAATTGTTTATTGAAATGATGTATTGCTGTCACGACGTAGCGGGTTACGTTACGCACATTTAGCAGAGCCATGATTAATGTTGTTGGATTCACCTGTGAACACACTGCAAACAGGCGTTGCACTTAATTGATTTGAGCTTTTATTTTGTGTAATTTACCATCAGTTTATGTGTGAAAACGTACAACAAATGTAAATTGTATGTGTATAGTGGTGGCTAAATTGCAGGACAATTTTTTTTTTTTTTTTTTTTTGGTTTCATGAAATTGCTAAGGCATGAAGGATATTGAGTGTATGCCCAGTATGTGTTGCCATTTCTAAAAGGGTTCGTCATCCTGTCAGTTTTTGAGAACGAGTTTGTTTTTCACGGTATTCACCTCAGTTCACTTATTGTGCTTGATATGATCATATGATGTTCATATCAAGATGCAGGCCCATTCAGTTACAGCTGTTCTAGAGGAAATTACTTGTTAAAGTGCAAAGGTGTAAATACTGCAGATAAAAGTAACTGCAGCTGTACTGGTGTGTGAGTTTTTAGACAGACATGGGCAGGAATCCTACCAGAATTGGTTGTAGCATCAGTTTGTGATGTTTCTAAGGTTAAGGTACGCAGCAAAGACTTTTGACTTGCTTCCTCATCCAATGGCATCTTCCAGATTACGTTTTCCTTGTTCCTTTTCTCACCAACCGAAAATGTATCCTAAAACTAAAGAAGGTGTAATCTGTCATTTCTTCTGTTCAAGAAGTGAAGTTGACTGTTCTATTCACAAACTGCACTATAAAAACAATTGTCTCTGTGATAAAACCAAAAACAAACTGTTATTGGCTTATCCAGTCATTTGTCTGCCTCCAAAAAGTGTACCGTTGTGGTGGTATATGGATGGGGTTAGAAACATGTTCTTACAGTGGAGGTTTCAGTCGTTGGGCCTGTTTATTCATGTTTAATATTATTACAGGTCATTTAGCAGACGCTCTTATCCAGAGCGACTTACAGTGAACTAACTACAGGGACAGTCCCCTGGAGCACCTGGGGGTTAAGTGCCTTGCTCAGGAGCTCAATGGTGGCAGCCTGGTGTTGAGCTCACAACCTTCTGGTGTTTCGATTTGAAAGCCTGAGAAAATGAAGCAAAGTCACATATAAGAGACTAAAGCTGGTGTTCAGTGCAAAGAACTGTCTTCCACTGTTAGTATTTCCTCAGGCTAACTATGTAAGACAAAAACGTTATACTGCCACTACAGTACTACTATGATGATGACTATCACTGAACAAATGCTGTGGGTATTTTCTAATAAAAGCCAAATATAGCTTTTAGGGTGAAAAGAAAATGCAGGAAGTTGTAACTTTAACTGCTTTGTCCCCATAATGCTGGTGGTCAGTGATGAGAGAGAGAAAACAACATACAGTAGTGAAGTGTGCAATGCTGTGTGAGCTGAATACTTTGCTCAGTATTATGCAGTATGATGAAGATTCTGGCTATAATTTTAATTGTAAACACATTATTAAGTATGCTTTTTTATCCTGAATTCACAGACTTTCCTCTTCTAGTACACTGAGGTGTTTGTTTACAGAGATGTTGTTTCAAGCATCTGTGGTAAATTGAGGCTGCAATGTTTTGCAGTCAGAGAAAACTCAACAAAGCTGATATCGGGGAGGTGGCTGTGCAGAGCCAGTGTCTTGATTTAAAAATGTATGATTTTCATGTGCAGGATGCTTATCTACTGTTTTATAATCAGACTGTAGAAATTAAATAAATGTTCAAGCTTAATGTAATCTACATAAAAACCGCTAGGAAGCTAGGCTATACAATGCCATTTTTAAGCAAATCCAACATTTTAAAACATACAACACGCAAAATGTCAGTAGATTAAATTGAATTCAATTGAATGCACAGCTATTGAGTTTTTTTCTTTTTTTTGTGTGAAGGCATGTGGCTGTCATTTTTTCTTAAGTTTCATTCGGCTTCAACACTGAATGAACCCTTGAACTCCTGCATTACTCCTATGGAATATGGCAGTTGTCATATTCTATTTCAACCAGGGGAATAAAGGAGAGAACTGTACTATTGATGACGCACACTTGTGCTTCAGGGATATAGGATCTTTGAAAAAATGGCTGCGCTTCTGTCTTTTTCATTTCCAATTCTATACATGAGGGGTACAGAATATTATGGGTTGGAATCACCAGAGGCCCCTCAACACGATATTATCACAATACTTGAATCATGGTATAATCTTGTTGCGATTTAAAACATTTTCGTTATGCTGAGTATTGTAGTATTGCGATTTATTACCTTTTTTCAACTGCAAATTATTGACAATATTCTGACAATCACGCTGACAATTGTTCCCAAAAAGTTTAATTTGTATTTTTAATATTAATAGTTTATAGGGCGGCAGCAATCAATTGCTGAAATAATTGTACAGCCTTAATAGTTTTTCAACTAAAGATAGATTTGGCGTCCGTGTATGGAGACAATATTGCAAGGCAACATATCGGGATATTTAACTGCTTCCCTAGAGAATATTAGAAACGCCTAAATACAGTCCAGTACAACACCATCACTAACTGACCTAAATGCTAAAAATGTGCACAGGTATACCTAATAAAGTGGACAATGAGTGTAGGTGTCTTGTTAACTAGCTTTTAAGAGCCATTGCTGATTCGCTGTGTCAAATAAAGGGTTAACAATTTGCAAAACAAGAAACCAGTGAAGATATTTTGCTGAGACTTTTTAAATTCACATGGAACTAATCCTGCCATTCAGAGAGGAGGAGGAAAAGCACAACTAATTCTTGCTACAAGACAAAAGCAAATGGCTCAAAATTCTGATGGGTTTTCGCTGATCCAACCCAAACCTTTAAATAGCAACGTTGTTCTTTGTGTTTCAGTCACACTTTTGTTTTTTCCAAGTGGTGGATTTCCTCACAATGTGGGACTATGTTGTGTGGCGCCAGAAAATTATAATTCCATGACAGTCTTTGCTGCGCCTCTAGGGCCCAAAATGTATGCTAGCAAAACTCCTGCTCTTGCACAATTAATTCTCTCCAAACCAAAAATGACTGAGATGAAGGAAAAAAACAAGCTGCCTTACCTTGTGTTTTTTTCTTTTACCTTTTTGTTTAACTTTGTCAAGAAAAATGCAGCACAAACTTACCCATTCTCTCTTCCAACAACTAGTTTTGAAAGTTGTTTTTCCTTGTTTTTCCTTCCCTTCTATGAATGTATATTGATGTGTTGTTCGCTCGGGTGTATCGTCAGCTGGAATAAATAAGAAGGTGAACACAATGACGTGCAACCCTTTTTTTCTGCTTTTTTTTCCCCCCTTAGGTAATTATAAATAGAAAACTTGATAGAGATTAAAGAGGCCTTTAATTTATTAACGCTTTTGATTAATTAAGGGAGAAATTCAGAAGGGAACACGACAAAAGCGACAATGAATTTTTAACATGAAAAAGAATCGACATTCCCGTGATGGACCTGATTTAGTGTGTCTCCCCATTGATCTATGTATTCTCTTTGCTCTGTGAAGTTTTTTCCCCATACCTCTGTCGGTGCTGCACTTACATTACGTACAATCCCCTCGTGCCTGAGAACGGCTGGTTGAAGCACTCATTATTGTGCTGAAATGAAATGCTGAAAATGGTAGAGGAAAGGAGGTGAGTTGGTGTATTAAAGCCTTTTATTCCATTGTTACCCTGCACAAAGAATTACCTAATTAAGGTGATCTTTTTGCTCTTGCAATACAATTACTATGACAAGTGCATATTGAATGGTATGTTAATGAAGGCTTTGTTTTTGACTGTTAAATTTGTTATTTGGCTATAGAGCCATGTTTTCTTGCTGCAGCAATCCCTTCGTCAAGGCCCTAACTAAACCCAGAACTTAACACACTAACCATGCATCTAAAAATGCCAAATTGGGTCTTTCTCTGTACTTTAAGTGACAGTCAATTTCATATGACTCAAGTAAATCTTGGACCTGCTAGGCTATTTTAATATTCCAATTCCAGTTTTTCTAGTCCCTACAATGTAACTTCAACTAAAGCAACAGCTGTTGCTTTAGGAGTTTGCATGTAATACTTGTATGTGTTTGTCTCCTTCCATAATCATGAGACCAGATAGTCATGTGACCTGGCGATGGAAAAGGTCGCCAGTGCTCGAAATTAATGCTTGCCCGCTTGCCTGGGGCAAGTAAACTCTGTGTAAGTGGAATGCCTCATGCAGTTTCCCGATTTTGCAAGTGAAAAATACACAGGATCTTTATTAGGGATATCCGGATCCGATCTCAAAGATCTGCATTTTTTTACTTATCAGTATTGGCTATATTGAGCTATTGAGCCCGATTTGATCCTTTTGTTTTACACCAGCTGTCACAAAGGTGTTTTTACTCGCAAAGCTTTTATGCACAGCAATGTAACAAGTGCAGCTGTTATCAACTCTCCCACTCTCCGCTTGCTCCACTCCGCTGAGCTCCATAGTACATGTCCACAGGATCATACCATGAATGGAGATCTTCCGTTTATCTGGTGTTCAGGGGTCTTACCCTATTTTTTTCCCTGATAACGCTGCATTGTGAGCAACAAATCCATGTTGACATCGGCAGGAGTTTTACAGTTTCCAACTTGAGCTTTCAGTCGCAAGAGTCTTATTAAAACAAGTGTATGCCCAGCCTAGTTCTTGATCAATTCAAATTAAACGTGTCCAATAAGTTTTGTATGCAGGACCATTTCATGCTTATGCACATGTCTTTTTAGAGCCATAATACACGCACATTATTTATGAGTCAGATTTAACTCATCAGCAGAAAGTTACAAAGTCCCACTGAAGCAAATCATGTCAATAGATTTCAAGTCTAATTCTAATCACATTTAATGTTGACCACAGGGGTGGTGGTAGTCTCATGGTCTAGTTGTCAGGCTATCATATATAACACCAGATGGTCGTCAGCTCAACACCAGGCTGCCACCATTGAGCCCCTGAGCAAGGCACTTAACCCCAAGTTGCTCCAGGGGATTGTCCCTCTACTTGGTTCACTATAAGTCGCTCTGGATAAGAGCATCTGCTGAATTAACTGTAATGTCATTTTTATCTTGTCATCTTTATCTTTAGCTTGTCATCCAAAACTAACAGGATTTGCATTGTTGTGCCTTTTTGCCACAGTTTTGTAAAGTTAAGAAATGTAAAGTTATTAAGTGTACAGAATCATTGTGTATTCTTGTGCATTTCACTGGTGTCAACACATTATCCTGTAAGTACTAATTTTTAGTAATAAAGCACTTAGTATACAACCCTCCGTTTTATTCCACAGGGAGTGTTGCCATCATAGGTTAAATTACATGCATGAGTCGAAGCAGTGGTTTCTAATGTAATACAGAAATAACAGAGGTTAACTGGATTATGCCTGACATTTACCATACATATTTAACCATTCTTAACCCTCTTAGTCACTTGAGTTGGCACTTCAGGAGTTTAAGGTGGTAGAATGTAAAACTGTGACTCTTGACCGGTGTGTTCGCTACCCTCTTATTATGACCTGTGATAAAATCCTGAAGGCTGAACAGTACTTGTCATGGAACAAGTGGTGCCACTAGTGCCAAGTGGTTTGGTTTGTAATGCCTATTTTAACACGGAGAACACAATACAGAAAGAATGTGCAGTACAGAAATGTTATGCAGCTGGCTAGAATCAAAGCAGATGCTAAAGAAAGAAATGTGTTGCTATGTAGTGCACAGAATTGACTACAACCAATCCATGTAGTGTTTTTTGTTTTTTTGCGGTCAGAGGATGAAGAATATAAATGAAACAGTGTTGCATGAAAAGTGTGAGCCATTTTGACACCATATCTGTCTTCAGTCACAAGCAAACCATTAGTCATGATGGGTGAAGTAAATGTGTGACTCATTATGACTCTTGTACTTTTTACTTAATAAAAATCCCTTTCCAAATAACTGATGGCGGTTTGAGGTTTTCACAAAGAGCAGGAATAATGGCTGTGCAGTGCTTTGTTATTTATCTGATTCTGCTTTGTCTCTTCAACCTGGATAACTTAAATCAAATCTTTGCTTCGTCCGTCTTCTCCTCTTCACACAAATATAGCAGAACCACAATGCAGATGGCATACATGGAGAAGAGGATTCATTCCCATTTTGCCTGCACACCTGTGAACTAATCGCTTTATTTGCATTAAAGTGATAGCTCGTATGTATGCCAGCTTTGTTTTTGCATTTGTCATCCTGCCTATATATGTTTGCAAATCAAGATATCATATTATTTTTAGTCTTAAAACACAGAAGAGCCAAGGATGATTTAATTGATAGGATGATTTGACCTTTGTTACTGCAGTTATTAAAATGAAATGTCAGTGTCTGGGGCTGCTGTAATGAGTTAGGACATGTCAGTGCAAAATAAGTCTATTAATCACTCCTTGCTGTTTTGTTCCCCTTGTCTTGAAGTAGACGGCTTGCAGGAGTGCCATTATCTTGTGTGGGTAACATGCCCTGTTTTACTCTGTTCGCTTTAATTGTTGCTTCCTGCTGTAGGTGAGATCAGTCAACACTTCACAGCTCTACCCCCTTTGTCTGTTTTTTTTTTTTTCTTTTTTCCCAGGAGGCACAGAGAGGTTAAAAGCAGTGTAGCAACAGGAAGAGGTGGGCAGAGGCAGACAAAGGGATACAAAGAGGCAAAGCGACACAAACGGTGAACCAGCAAGACAGGAAGAGTTAGGGTAACGGTGAATAAAAGCGACCCCCCGCAATGAGAAACAGAGAAAGTGAGAGAGAGAGCTAGTGTGTCAAAAAGAGCTAGTGTGACAGAGAGGGAAAGATAGATGGAGGTAGAGAGACAGTGAGTCAGATAAATAGAGGTACATCATTCCCGTCTCTCTCTCCTCTCTCTCTTTATGGCACACCACTACCGTGACACACTAATCAGATGGCGGGAATGTCTGACAGCTACCTTCAGGGCTGATGTAGTGTGATCAGGTGGAAAGAGAGGCTGCATCTGTCCAGGCAATCATTGGCACACTGTTCCCAGGCACACATAGGCATTCTGCTGCCACCGGGTTTGCTTTGATCCATAAACGGGACACCTGCCGTCTCTCGACCCACAGTGGCTTTTTTGGTTGACCTGGTGGAGTCTATTACAGATGCAGCAGAACCAGTTTCTGTCTGACTCGCACTTTGTAGCGCTTCACAGTTTTAATTTAGTATTTTCAGATTTTTGTAAATGAGCTTTTCCATCATCTTATAAAAGTTTCCATTTCACTCACGCCTAAAGGAAGTTGTAATTACTGTATGCTGTGCCACTGTGAAGACTTCTTTTTGTTTTTGAACAGGCTTTTATCAAATTCCTTTCATTCATTTTCATGCAAATAATTTGGTCCTGATTGTGAAGCACCTGTAATGCACCAGCTTCCATCACCATCACAGGTGAAAACCAATAATGTTTGGCTACAAATGAGACTGCATTATCTACTGTATGCCGGATGACATGGTTTTCTCTGGAATATATATATATATATATATATATATATATAAAAATCCTTTCTTGTCACGTCACACTATAGTAAAGCCAGTAAACCAGCAAGGGCTTTTGCAGTGAGCTGGAATAAAGTGTAGATTAAATGCAAGTGTTTGTCCGATTGCCAGATGTTTTAATAGCAAAGTATCCTTGAGAGGTTATAGTTACTATGACACATTTAACAAATTTATGACAACATTAGTGTCTCTCCTTGTATTAAACTTTTACCGTCTCAAATGAAAAAGAAAGTTCCCTAGTGTGTCATACTTCCCAAAATCCGATTAGGGCATAGGATATAGAAATTCAAATGGAAGTGTGATTTAGTTGCAGGCTTGTGTCTGATATATCTCACCTATAAACTCCTTGTGTCTGAGGAGACAGCAAGCCCCATGGTGTTTATTTGTTAATGACATTTTCCAACCATTCACCCGATGCTCCGTTGCCAAAGCAACAGGTGGCAGTGGATGCCAGATGATGGGGATCTCTGTTGTCTGTTTTTTTCTGAAAGACCTACTTGGGCCACAATGTGCTGCTTTTGGTTTTAAACGAACCGAAACGCGTAAAATATTCCAAATTCTGTCAAAATGTCAGGCTGCTCTTTTTAGATTAATTCAGAGAGTGTTTCTTATGCAGTCACATGTTTTAATGCCAATGGTTTAAGATGTTGCTCGTTCAGGTTTTAATTATTCCTGCATTATTGTGACTCGTACGACTTGGGAAATGACCTGTCTGATTTAGAAATACGTCTAGAAGAGCAGAATTTAACAAACTCTGCCTAGACTGTCACCTCTTAATCCCTCTCACTGAACGCCTTTTTAGAAGATTTCCTCCCATCATGTACACTAACCCCATGACATCCTCATTCCCTTGCTAGTTTGTGCCATAATGACAACAGTGCAATCTAAGAAAGGATTTAGCCTGTTAAGTCGTGGAACGTGGGTCTGAGGTTCAGGCATGGCTAAGCTTTTTCTACGGCATTTTATTCACTTTGCTGGGGGTCATGAGACGATATATTTTCTTTATTTCAGATATCCTGAACTAGTGGTTGTAGGAGACTAAAGAAATACCTAGGCTTCAGTTTATCAGGACTAATTCTTCACAATAGCCCGTATATGTTGCCTTAACACTGCATCTGTTTTCTCTCCAATTTGTGTCTCTGTATCGCCTGTTGCCATAGCAGCACTTCATTTTCCTATCTCAGTGTTTCCCACAGGATTTTATGCAACTATGATGTGTGCTCCCTGGACCCTTTAGGGTTAGCAAATGTTGGTCTATAAAGAACTGTTGTGCTCTTGTAAACAATTAAAAAAATGATGAGGCTCTTTCTCAGACTTCAGGTAGTTTGTGAAGTGCCGAGGTCGGGGCGCGGGACTCTGTAAAGCTCATGACTGGAGAGACTATGACTAGGCGGGCCGCCAAAGTCTAGTGATTAATGGGAAACACTGCTATCCTCCATACACTCTACATAGTCAATGCTGCAACACAAAGTAATGAGTTTGCTAAAATTTTTTATTTAATGGACAAACTAATTCAGTGTTAATGTGTCCCACTTCTTCATTAACCATTTCAGGTCAAGGCTTTTTAGTGTCATCTTGTAACAGCATTGCACTCTTCTTGGTGGGTGGCATCGACCTTTGTGCGAGCATGTACTCTGCAGCCACTGATTGCTCTGTGGTTTTCTATTCTGCTCAGCCAATAATTAGCTCCCCCATGGATCCCGCTCCCCAACACTTGGGGTAAGGAGGGCTAATTTTAAAGACTACCCAGCTTGACAACCAACTGAGTTTCATTGAAGAGAGCGAAGAGAGTGTTGAAAAGAAAGAAAGGCTAACATTAGGACCAGAGAGAAAGGCCAGGGTTACTCACTTGTCTTTTCAATGGGGCTTTTGTGAACCGAAGCACTCGGGTCAAATTCATGTATCCACTAATGACTGTATATAATTAGTCGACGTGGTCACCGTGAAGCTTCGAGTTTGTTTTTTGACCGTTGACATTTTGTTTTTTTTGGAGCCACAAATGACCATATTTGGACAAGAGGGTGGAGCTGGGGAAGAGCGAGGCCCTGCGGGGGCATGTACGGTTACAGTAAATACTAAGTAAGAACATCCGTAAATTCACACTAACTGTGATATTATTTGGGATGCTAAATTTGGCTAGCAAAAGAGTTATATACAAATTCACCCTCTGGACAATTGTTATGAACAGGGAACTTGGCCATAGATGCCAAAAACATGGTTATTACTGCTGTAAAGTTGGGCATTTTAACATGGTGGTCAATGAGGATTTAATTGCTTTTGGAGCCAGCCTCAAGTGGTCATTTGAGGAACTGCAGTTTTTGGCACTGCATTGGCTTCATTTTTCATCCACAGCGGCTGCCGCTTGGTTTCCAAACATAACATTTTCAAGTGAACTCAGGCTGGAGCAATGTTTCCAGTTTCTAATAATCGGCTGAGATTTCTGTGCGAGATTTACTTTATATTTTTCACATCTGTAGATATTTGTTTCCCATAGCATAGCATAGCATAGCACTGTGTACACTTTTGGGTTTTGAACTTGCAAAATGAATGACATTGACTTTTGATATTTATATTGCCTAACCAAATTTCTATAAAAAGTGACATTGTTTTAATGTGCTACCTGCTGTTTTTGTTTAAGTACTCCAAAAAATACTTTTTGCAGTACACAGGCTTGCCTCCACATTTAATTCAACCATGATGGCATGCACATTCAGTACAGTTCTCTTGTAAGTGATTAAGCTTCTAACAAGGTCGCATTTTCAGTTCTGTTTCCTCCATAAATGTATTCAAAATGGCATCACGTGGCAATTGACTTTTAGCAGTACCTTGGCACGCAGTGCAGTACCTGAGACCAAGGGTAATTATTTAGTGCTCGGACCAGCACAGTTCACAGTGCTGTAATTGGAAACTCTATTGAGGCTGTAAATACAGCACCCTCTTCTTTGCTGTCACAGGACAAAGTTCTGTTTTTCCACACTTGAGCCAATACAGACATTATTCACCTGGCTTATTGTCATGTAGAGCTTCAGTCACACAAATGGCCCTAAACTAGCAACGGAAAATAACAACTAGATGGCAATAGGAAAGGAGACATTTTGTCTTATGCACCAGTTCTGTCCATGCTACACAGCCTGGCTTACAGCAGTGAAAGGTCGATAGAACATCAGCAACTGCAGCAGAAGAATGGTCAGCAACACATCTTGTTTACGACGCCGTGAAAGTAAATGGATTTGTTTGGATCTGCACCTAATTTGAAATGCAGTAATGAAGCAGTCTGTTACAATGCAGCTGCCAGCCCTCAAACATCATCCAACAATAGGGAAGGTTCTCGCTTGGGTTTTGATTGTATAGTACCCAGTGTATCATTGGTGGACAAATTGCATCACAATTCGCAGAGCGGTTCTGTTTTATTAGACACATAATGCTACAATGCACAAATTCACATAGTGGTTCGAGCTCTTTGAACAGTCATTATTTTTAGTGATGGCTACTTTGATGTGCAGTTTTTCTGCATCATTGCATTTTGGTGCACACATCTCAACAGGAATTTACACAGTGTACGGTTATCCACTTTACCTTGTGGCCTATCAAATTTAAATAGAAAAATGACAGATGTTTAACAAACCCAGCTAGTGTTTTTGTTTCTGCCTCACAACTTTTCAACAGTGTTTACTTTTTCGGATTATTACAATTTGGGAAACAACCTAAATGGTAGTAGACGTAAATAGGCATCCAATGCTGAAGGTTGATTGCACTTGAACTTGTGTGGTTTTAGCATGTGAAAGCTGAAAAATGCTAATGTTTTACCACATATTTCTTTTAATTCAGGTTGGTTTTGTTCATCATATGGATGTCTTGCATTTAATTAGGCTCAAACTACACGATTACAATGTCACTTTATTATTAGCATATACAGTATGTGTGATTCATATAAATGAAATCATACATTCAGTACTGGGTTGTCTTTCTCTTATCTGCAGGTTAACAGGATTTACCATCCCTGCTCCTGTTACCAGTTCTGGCTCCATTTTTTCTCTGAGGCTTACGAGTGACTTTGCAGTAAGCGCTCATGGATTTAAGGTCGCTTATGAAGGTAAGAAAAGCATCATTTCTGCTTTTTGACTTTTATTGTGATTAAAAAATGTCCATTCTTAATAAATTTTGAATTGTGGAATTTATGAGACAGACAGCTCTTCACTCTTTTGGAAGGAAAATCCATCCGCCAATAGAAGTAGACACCATTTATTCTTAAGAGAGGGAGGTGTGATCACACTTACCTCATTTGAATTCCTGTAGGACTTCCACCGTTGAGGTATGGAAACATTAGGTACCTCCTATTAAATAATCTTATATTTTACAAATCAACATCCCTTCCCCCAAAGTCCTGAACCTTTTCTGCAACTCCACAGGTGCATCTGAAATTGCTTGGCAGATGGCGATGGGAATTAGTTGAACTAATGGAGTACCGAGTTATCTATGTTGAAGCGGAGCTGAATGCAGTGGGGAGCTGCCTAAATATGAACTTTCCTTCTGTGACCAACTGCTCACCCCCACGTTTTCCCCCTGTGCTCCTTCACGTGAACTCCGTCGCTATATTTAATGATTTCTTTGCTTTCCTTTCTTTTCCTCCTCCTTTCATCATCTTACCTCCTTTCCTACCTTTCTCTTCTTCTCACTTCTTTCCACCCTCCTTCTTTGGCTTGTCTGCTCCTCTCTTCCTTCTCCTCCCAATATCCTTTGGCTGTTACTTTACTTTCTATCTTATTCCCTTACCTTCTCCTGCACGAACAGGCTGACCCTATCCTCTAGCCTCACTCCCCCTCCCTTCCATGATGTCCTTTTCCATCACCCTCCCCCCCCTCTCATCTCCCCACCTGCCCCAGACCTCGCCAGTCCAGAACCTCTCCCCTCTCCATCTGCCCATTTGTGCTCTCCCTCCCCTGTCTCTTTCCACTCTCTCTCTGTCTCCAGTGAGTGGCTTGGTCGAATTAGATCTCGTTGTTCTGCCTCAACCTTTTGCCTATTGTAATCTTCAACAGATTTTCATGCGGATTTTGGATGTTAATCACATTTTGTTACACATGAGGCACAGACATTTCCCATTACTTAATACAGAAGAATAATAAGGAGAGTGACGAATATTATTTTTAATAAGGACAATAGTAGATGCTATATCTGCACAATTTATTTTGTAGCTAGTTGTGTTAACTGTAGGAGTTATACGGATAAAGGATTGTAGCCAAAGCTGTGATATAGTAATATGTAGTCATTCATTCTTTAAAGGCCTGTTGTGTTACGACAGTACACACCACACAGCATACATATTTAAACAACAGTCTAAGCATGGTATTACTTACTCAAGCCTCTACAGGCGTCTCCCCAGAAGTCCTTGGTATAATATGTTGTATGCATAAATGTAAATGTCATTAATAGGGTTGGGTAGTGGTAAAAAACGCTCATCATCATCATCACCACCACCATTTGAATTGAAAGCCCAAATGGCTTGACTATTGTCATACATTTTCATTATGTTCAATCAGAGACCCTTGTGGCTATTGCATATAAAACACAAATATTCAATTTACTCATCCATAATGTATTCATTCCTGTTTACTGTCACATCTGTATACCTTTCTTCCTTGTTATGCTGATATGGTTAGCTACATCTCACACATGAATATGTATGTGCTGCTCATTTTCATGACTGAAAGTGTGTGATGCTTGTAGACTCTCAGATAGGATTAAATCATGACTGCAATTAAGTGAGTTTGAATCCACGTGCATACGAAGGACACAGTGAAGGACACGGCCAGATGGAATTTAAATTTCTCAACGGCCTGTCAATCTTTTGTCAAGTATGTTGGAATTAAAACCAGCTCCAACTTTCTGTGAAATGTAGGACTGATTGGGGCCTTCTTTCCTATAGCATCACCTCTCTGTGATCCTGTAACCTGAACCATTAGGCTGCATTTATTAAGGAGTAGAGATATGAGGGCTTTTCTACAACACAGCCAAACAATGGCCACTGGTGCTTGTAGCTTTCCAAGGATGGAGAGAGGCTGCAGCCGTGCAGCGTATGCATCGAGCTGGGTGTAATGCTATCTGCTTGCCCTTTTGTTGAAGGTTGTGTATTTGCAGTGAAAACATCATTGTGCCTATCTAAAACCTGCTTCGATGCCATTTCAACCTGCCCTTTCTTTGGAAAAATCTTTGAATGACGGCTGACCCATAAACATAATTTCATCTTTTCTCCCCAAATCATTTCATTTATCCCTCTGTGGCCATGCAGATTGCCCACTGTGTTGGAAAAGTCTGTGTGCGTGCGTGCGTGCATTTATGAGCATGGGTTGTTTACCAGCTGCTTTGCCCTGTGATACAACATACGTTTAGTCAATACTCTTTTTTTTTTTTTTTCCGCTTGAAACTCAAGCTCAGCAGCCTGCTAAGAAGCTTGAAATGAAGTCTACAGGCGGCTCCTGTGGGGAAAGTGTGCTGCTTGTGTGCTCACAAACACTGCCACTCCGTCAAACTTCTATCTTCTTCAAAAGGCTACAGAGTCATTAGATATACAGGCGAAATAAATAGCTCAGCCCCAGAGAAATCTCGCACCCAACTACCTCATTTACTAGTTCACATAACTCACTCGTTATCACTGTGGTGAGGGATAATGCAAGCGACTCTCACTTCTACTGTTTATGAAGGCAACTGCAGGTTTACCAGGCCTTGGGTCATATTTTATATACTGCCGCTCTCTTGTCCTAATTAACATATTTTAGTGAAGATTTGTAACGCAGTGTTGTTTTCTCATCTTTTTGGTTTACAGATCAGGTCAGAGCGATGTCTCTTGGTTAAAAGCACTCTGCAGCATGATATTACTGTTTGTTCAGCATTGTTGTTTGTATTTGGTTTTCTCTGGCATCACAACTGATATTTGCTGTGTATTATGATGTTAGGAACCATATGCACCGTTTTTAACCAGGCTTTATTTTGTAGATTGGTTGATGCTTTGTGAGGTTAAAAGCACTGTCTGCATTGTATTGGCATTGTTTGCATTCATCCAGTTTGTACAGGTTTTCACAAGGTTCTGCGTTCGCCCCAGCCCCTGGAGCAGCTGTTTTTCCAAGGTTCAGTTGTATGAACAATTTATTTAGGGTCCTCCAGACAGCAACACTTGTTAGCTCAGGGCTAACGCTGTATCCAAAACACATGATTTCTTTAGGGGGCTATTCAAACCCTCGTAAAAGCAGAAATCCTGACTTAATGTTAAGTGCAGGCTTTTAGAAAGTTTTTTTTATTTTTATTTTTTTTCATTTTCCCATTCAGACATGCGGCTACTGTAGCTGCAATTGAGGCACGTAGTTTTATTCAGCCTACTGTGAGGCCGTATCCAAACCAACTGCTTTAAATGTCTGCAACACATCCTTTGAATTAATTCAAGAGCCATCCCTGTCTGAGACATTAGTTATGACTTTCCATATACCAAAGGCCAATGAGTCAGTGCTGGTATAATTACAGCTGGGATGCATCTATTACTTTTTAATTAGTGACCTAGGGTGAGTTTCTCCAAACATTTACTTGTGCTAGCACTTTTGTTCCTCTATAATTCTCTCAAGAACAGCTGCCAGAAAGTAATGATTATATATTTATTAATGTATTATAGTTACTGTACTGTAAGTCAGTTTGAATGTAATATACTAGTGAATCTATAAGTCAGATATTGTACACCATGCACATGTGCATTCACTAAAAATCTGTACAACCTGCTCCACAATTAGTATTGTAGTGGGTTGAATGTTTTTCTTTGCAAGCATGAGTCTTAAATGCATCATTCCCTTGCATAGAAAATCCATGGGAAATTATTTAGGTCTGTTTCATTTCTTAGAAAATGTGGTGTCATCCTGTAAAATTATTTATATGTTATCACATTTTTATTTGGCTGAGTGCAATCTGTCCGAGGTCCCAGCAACATCTGGCAGCTGAAATTAGAACTCTGTTCAGGGTACACAGGGTATGATTTGTAAAAGTCAACAGTCCACAAACTTCTGAGTTTTGATTTTACTCAGTCGCATCCAAATCACAGTAGTTTAGGCAAGACACTTGTGAGCAGTAGCACTTCCAATGCAAATAATTAATTGGGAATAAAGTATGGAGAGATGATTCCAATAATGTATGTTGACATATATTATTGCAAATATTCATAGAAAAAGATGATAACAATACTTTACATCAAAGCCACCTGGTAGGTACACACAATGACACTTTCCCCTCTAATTTAACATTTGTGATAGTTTCACAGTCTTTGTCTTTCTGTGCCCTGTGAAAAAGGCAATCTTGATAAAAAAGAGTGCTCACTCATGTACACTTTGCACTGCTGGGTTTTCAATTGCAATCTTTCATATTTAACATAAGTTATTTTCCCTCTGTGGTTTCCTGTGGTATTGAAAATATTGGCAAACATGGTTGTGATCTTAACCACCTCCACACCTGTTTTTATGTCATGATATGTAAGATTTGGATATTCAACTTTTTTTTTTAGAGAGGAAAGCTTGCAGTATATGGATTCAGACTTGAACATGCAATTGTGTAATGCAGATGCTTCTATTCAGGGTATGAAGGGCCATGGTTTAATATGAAAGTGATGTAAAACATATGCTATAGCCTTTGCAGTCTCCAGATCTCAATTCAACTGACATGTTAAGGAGTATCCTCCATCAGAAGTGCTTGTCAGATGGTTCAATAGCTTCAGAAACCTCCTCCCCCAACACCTCTCCAGTGTTAGAATTAGGGAGGCTGCGTCTGACAATATCTGTAAGGCTGTGACACAACAAGCCGATATCAGCCTTTGGTCGATATCTGGCTGTCGGTGAGCGTCTGTCGGCCTTTGTTTTTGCGGTGTGTCCCGCACTGTCGGCACTTTTTGGCCCAAAAGAAATCACTCTTGATTGGCTGCTCAGTTTCAGCGAATCACTGCACGAGAAGAGAAACGGACGTGAGGCAAACAAACGACTAAAGCCAAGAGGGCACACACTCTTTTCATTTTTCATCATCATTCATATTTTCACAACTACATGGCCACCTGGAATGAAGCTAAGTGGTGATCAAGAGTGATGTTAAAATCTTCTTTAGCGCTGCTTTGTTTTAATGTGTGTATCATAACAACAGCTTGTATATTTACAGTCATAGGTCTTCCGGTTTACGTTTTCTAATGACGAATACAGACTACCGACGCCTGCTGTTATGGAGAGTTATTTCCTCTCACGTAGGCGCAGATCATAAGGACTAGTTTGCTGTTGGCTGTAGTCTTTGCAGTGTGTTCAAATGCAACTTTTTGTGCCAAGATGCAGGCAACGTGAGGCGACGCATCAGTCTGCTCCGTCGCCACATGGTCTTAAATGTTTGGTTTGTGTGTCACGGCCTTACCTTTCCGAAACAACAACTACAGACACTCACAAACACTTAACGCAGTGCTTGGCTAGGTGTGCTGAGGAGAGAAAGGAGCCAGGCTTTGAACATCTTTTTTCATTCTTTGCACATCTAATTCCAGCACTGTTCATGTGTACAACCAACATGCCTTCCAGGAGAGACTTTCTGGAAATGTGATGATGGCCGGCTTTGATGATGGTCGGCTTTTCAAAATCATATAATATTCTGCTTCAAGATATACTATGTGCATGAGAGTGATAGATCAAATACATTCAACCCACATATTGTACCATGCTCATACCCGAAATGTACAGTACAGTATGTGATGCATACGCATGCACCTAACCTTATATTCCTTTCAACATCATTGCCACAGTTCTCTGCTAATGACTTATCCACGGCTCTACTCAACTTGTTTTTAATTGGCTGATGAGTGTTTAAAAAAACTTTAACACAGTATGCCTTCTCCAGTGATCATCACCATCCTGGAATGTTAAATGTCCGGTTGATGGTGTGATGAAAGGCTTTGCGGGAAACAGTTTTTGGTCGTGAGGAGCTCTGAATAACATCTGGTTGCACACAGCACCAGTCCCCTGAACAAGTTGATGTTCTGTCTTGTTTGGATTTTTTTGGTTCAAATGTTTTCAGCTCAGCAGTGTGCAGCATTTTAATCTGATGTGCTCTGCCTCAAACTGTAAAGGCTTATTGTGGTGAATTTTTTGATATTGAGATTGCCTTTGATGTGCTTTGTCACACTTTGTTGAACTCCACAAATTTGCTTTTCTAAACAAATAAATTTAAATTTCACAGGCTCTCAGTAACTCTCATGCAGATTGCTTTTTTGTTGCCAGAGGTCATGTTGCGCCATGTAGGGTTGCATACATTCTTTGTAGCTTGCAGTCATTGTCTTACCCCTCATTAATATTCATATTAACCACATGGCCTGATCTTCCCTCAGTTTGCACCTCTCTTACTAAAGCATTACTCAAATAGGCTGTCAATCATAACATTCCATCTCTATATTATTGTTCACTGAACTTTGAGTTACTTGTGAAAGGAGGTGTTGCATTTTGAAATAAAATAATTGCATGGATCATACATAAATGGATAATACACCCATTATATTTTACTCTTCTTCAGACAGATTCATTTGCAGGGGCTTTAGTCTAAATATAGCTGATATTAAAATGTAAAAATACGATTTATTCTCGGCTCCCAATTTTTTAGTTGGCTCTCTCAGCGAAAAGTTGATCAACCTAAAAAGCTACTGGGGTTTTGTTTTTATGTAATAATGTTTTTGTGTTCAGAAATTCTATATACTTTCCGTATTTGATTTAAAAATGAATAAATAAAAAAATCACACATGCTCTAAGGTCCGCTTTCCTCCTGCTTTATTCCCATCGCAGTCTGTTGGTGTTCAATTTGGCTCATAAACATAAACAGCTGACAGTTAATGCTGAGGATTTATGTCATTCATTACAGATCATACGTATGAGGGATGTGTATGTGAGCATCTGCAGTGTAAAATGGAAAAATGATTCCTGGAAATTATTGTTAGAAAATGCAGCTTCATTCTGTCAATGAAATCAACTTCAGGATCAGGGTCTGAAATATACTCCTCCTTAGCACTTTCTGTGTGTCTATCTATAGATCCATCTAACACATAACTTATGTACTGGCTTGCCAGTGGGAATAATTAGCCACAAACAGATGGCGTGAAACGGAAATAATAATTCAACTTGACTGCATGATCAGTGACGAGCTGTAGACGGAAGGAAGTTTTATATTCCTATCAACAAGCCGACTCTGGATCTGATCAGACCAACTGGCTATTGATCATTATCCACAAATTCAGTTATGAAGTGTCCTTTATCATAAAGCTGAGCCGAGTGCGTCTTTTCAAGATGTACTCTATTTACCTGCGAATGTATGATGAAGTGCAGGTCACTAATCATGAAAGTGCACTATAGAGAGTAGTTAATGAAATGTCAAATTACCATATTAGTCATATCATAGCCTTATTATTAAATAGTGGTAACGCGCTTGATCCTGGTAGAGGTAAACCTATACATAAGGAATTTAAAAACAGTGACACTATTTATTTGAATTGTTTCAATCACGATTACAAATGTGTCTGTAAAGTTATCAAGGGACATAAGTATAGAGGATCATTAAAGCAATAACATACAAAGTAAGAGAGCCCTATATGATTTTAAAACCCAATTATTTTCTGTATAAATAATTGGTTTTACAAGCCAAACGTTCTTGTTCAGGTTGACTGCAGGTTCCAACAGCCAAACATATCAGATCATTAGTCTGCAATCTGACTGACTCACACAGGTGATACAAGTTTAGGAACATGAGCTCAGCTCAGACCCAATCCTGCATTCAAGCTGAATTGTCAACATGTAACTGCAAAAAGAAGCCAACAATGTGTCCTGCACTGTGGCTTGGAATAAAATCCTTACTGAAACGTTTTGGGCAGGGGAATTTTGACTGTCTTTGTTATAGTCGTCTAATGGAGGAGAAAAATGTTCTGGAAGATTGTGTTTAACCAAAAGAATGAGGGATGGAAGAGCTCTCCAGGCCTGTTTATCACAACTTACAGTTGATCTTTATCAAAATTCCCTTTGTCAAGAGTTTGCAAAGGAATGCAATGATCATAAGTATTTTGGCTCTGTCAGCGCATGAGTGCAATATGATGGTGCTGGTAACTCCTTGGGAATTGCTTTCTTGTGGAAGATGTGTAACTTCAATATGCCATCTTCAAAAATGTGTCTGCCAGGGGATTTTAAATGATATAAATGCAATTTTGTACAAGTAATATTATTTGTCATTGTTAAGGTTGTTCTGTCACATGCAGTTCCTCCAAGATCTATGTTTGTACCATGATTAATGAAGCAGTAGACATTAAGTATGAAAATTATTCATGTCATTCTGTAAATATACATGCCTACTGCAGATTTCCTCATATTGTTACTATTTTTCTGAGTTAAAATGGATACAGCAAAAATATGATTTGGAGCGTATATGAAAGACAAGTTAGAAAGACATCCCTAGGTTATATACAAATCATAAAAGATCCATATCAGCAGATGCCATTTAACATGTCTCATTGACAATTACCAGTACATAGTAAAATGTGCCTACATTTGGGTGTCCAATCCTCTGGGTTGCTCAGCTTTCATGTTAAATGACATGTTGCCCTATCAGTAGGTCCTGCAGTGGGTATCAAATAATAGGTGCTCTTATAATTTGAAAGTTTAGTGCACATTCAGTGCTCTAGGGTTTTTTTGTGACGAGGATTTTTTCAACCTTGAATTTCTGAAAATACTTCTGTCCCTCCCTACTATTAAGCAACGCGGCCATTCAGGAGCGTACAGGAAAATGATTATACTCTGCAGCTGTAGCTTCATCTTTCATGTCCTCCTGCCATATTCTTTTATTTTTTTTACAGTCTTGCTTTCTTTCCTTGTGAATTGTGCTAATGTCCTCGTTTTTCTCTGCTCCTCCATTGCAGCGTCCAGCTATAGATTTATGTTATTTAGTGAACTCTTAATGTTAAGAGATTCGTAAGACACCCGTGCTGTACTTCACTACTCCCTGGGCATTGCATTTTTTATTATCTTTCCAAGATAATTTCAGCTCTTCAGACATAGCTAAGCGTCTCAGTAGCAATGGCATAAATGTCAGACTCGCACTGAGCCAATAACGGTGTATAAAGACTCTTAACACTTAAGTCAAGATGACTAACAATGACAAATATAACGGGGACATCTCTTAGGTAGCCAAAGCTATGAAAATAAAACCTAATGACTTTGCATACATGACTAGAGACACAATTGAGGAAACACTCTGGTACATATTTTATACAGAAACATATTGTTATTCTTAACAATACTGTTTTCTCTTTCCATTTTTTCAGAGCTGAGAAGCAGCTCATGTGGAAACCCAGGGATTCCACCCAAAGGCATACTAAATGGAACTCAGTTCAACATAGGTGACAAGATCCGCTACCGGTGCGTCACTGGCTACGTCCTGGACGGACATTCACTCCTCACCTGTGTGACCAACACAGCCGGTGTGTCGGTGTGGGACTTCCCCGTGCCAATCTGCAGAGGTGAGGATGTTTTATCACTGAAAATGAATTGCTAATCATTTTAACTGCAGGTGATGACTGCTGCTACCAACTTTTTCCTCCCAGCTGTACAATATGGCTGTAGGATATCATGGAGAATACGTGATGTTCACTACACATTTTAGGGTTCCCCTAAGACATTTAAAATTAGCAGCTGATTGGTTTGTTTTGACCTCTTGTCTTTTGATTTCCATGAAATGCTTAAAGTTAATTGCTTTGACATGATGGACAGCTTGATGCCGTGTGATTTGGTGACTGGTCTGCGCCACAGATGTAGTAAAGTCTGACACAAATCTTCTGATGGGATGGAATGATTTTAATCACATTGAGGAAGTTGATTAGAGCCTCCATGGCTCAAAAGGCTAATTAAATATTTATTCCTGTAGAGCGAGTAGCTTAAATACATTAATGCCGTTAGCAGAAGTCCACTAGATTTTTGCATTGTCACTTGGGCTGTACTGAACTGGCTGATTCTAGACAAGTACAGGATTACGCCTCTTCTTTGCTATATGTACAGGGTTTTTCAGAATATTTTTTATTTGGGGAGTTTGCTTCTGCTGGTTTTATTGAGGTCACAGTAACCTCTCTTCTCAGACTGCATTGGTAACAAAAGCACGCTACATGAGCTACAAAGCAAGCAATTAAAGGCACAACAAGTCTATTATTTTTTATGAAAATTATGGACAGTAAAAAATACAACCTTACTTTTAGTCCGTTGTGGTTACCCACCAACTCCAGTGCCATTTTCCATCAGATGGACCATCAGCATCTTGAACATATACAGTAGGTACAGCAGAGAAAAAAGACTGAGGCCACAATCTGGAGTATTTGAAGTGATAATGCCACATTATTCAGTCAGACCTGGAACCTGTGAAACTGCAATATTTACTGTGTGCCTTTTCTCTCGCCTGGCAGGTCGAATATGCTTAGACTGCTGATGCATGAATATGGCATTCCACTATATGCAGTTGAAATGTTTTAATCATTACATTTTCTGTCTACCTTAGGATAAGTGACCCCCCCCCCAAAAAAAAAAAAAAAAAGATTGTTTTGACTGTTAAAAGTAAATTGAAAAAAAAAAAAAAAAAAAAAAAAATCAGTTAATTATGTAGTAGTATCCACTGGCGAATATTCTCTCAGAGATGGAGCATTTAACAGGTCTGGCAGTTTGAAATGCTGTAGGTTTGGAGACTGCCCATTGTTCCAACGGCCCATTATTCTGAAACCCCAATAGTCCGAAAAATGTCCCATTGGCCTGAGAGCCCATTTGTCAGACAGCTTGTTATCCCGAAAACAAATTCTCATTGTTCCGAAGGCCCATTGCTCTGATTACTCGTTGCTTTTGTTGGTTGGGTTGGTTAGGTCTAGTTTACAGTATGGAAATATTTAAATAAAAGTTTAAACAGTCTGCATTGCTTGATGTGCAATAGATTTTTTTCTGGGGTATTAAAAAAATACTGTGTTTACCAAGATTTGAATACTTAAAGATGCTGTATGTAGGTAATTTGTCTCAGCAAGCTCTTTTGCTCAACCATCAGGAACAGAGGGAGTGAAGAAGACCGTATACCATACTGATGATTTCTTTCTGACCGCTGGTTGATTAAAGACTAGCTAGTGCTCTTCATACCATGCTGTTTATTCTTTGCTGTGCTGAGACTAATCCAGGACGTATGTGAAAAGGCATTGTGCTGGTTGGAGCCTTTTGTGATGTGTGTACAGTGGGTAAGGACTTACAGAAATGTCGACATAGTCTGTAATTTATCAGTATTGCTACAGTACAGTGTCTGTAGAGAGGACTGAGTGTGATCTTTTGGAAAGATGGATTCAACATTGGGTAACACAGTCTAGAAACTGTAAGTACCAAGCGACAAAATCCGGTCTGAAAAGTGAAGCCAATGCAGAAGTGCCTTAAACTTGCTTTCGCTCTCATAGCCAGCAGTGGGCGACTCCGCTGGTTGCAAAAAGAAGTTTGGTTGTAAACAAGTAAAAGAAAATGACCCTACTTCTAACTTGATCTATTACCTCTGGAAACACGAGTTAATGGTCGGAATCGCTATTTTCAAGTCTTCTGTTTTTGGGTGCTTTCCGTGATTTCGTCTTAGAACTTTAACAGTGTGTTTTCACTTCATGAAACTTAATTAAAACAATTAGGTCACCTAAAAATGTCTTGTTTAGTTGTACCCCCCTGGGATCACTTCTGGTTCCAAAAAAACAAGATGGCGACAGCGAAAATGGCAAAGTTGAGGCTTTAAGACCGTAGTGCACAAGCCAATGATGTCAGACTGACTATGTCCAGTTCTTATATACAGTCTATGGTAAGTACTCTCTTAAGAGGCTATTGTGATGTAGACTGAAAGTTTTTCAGCTCCAATCACTGGAAGCAGCTTAGTGTAGGCAAGTTAGGTTTAATCAAATGTTAGAAGCTTGTCTAAATATCCATTTGGACATTGCTGTATTTCTTTAACACAACAGAACTGAAGATAGATATTTATTGCAGTTTTGGTGAACCTCAAACCTGCGATGCACACATTACAGGTAGTCAACACCTTTCTGCCGACCTCTCTCTTCCTCCGGCCGGCTGCTCTCCTGGCTGCGCCGCCACCGGGAAGATGAGACGAATATGTGGTCGTTTTCTGGTTCCTGCCACTTTAGATTTAGTTCAATATACAAGCGTAATGTTACACGGACTACAGCCCCCGGTTAACATTAGTGCTCCAGTAAACACAGATGGAGGAGCCCCACGTGAAGATTATAAGACAGCTGTGTTTTATTACCGGCTCTGAGTTTCAGCTGTTTGGTCGAATTGTGCGCATTCTTGCCCACTGACTGACTGACGAGCATTACACAGGAGTAAATGCAATACACAATATAAAGAATAAATTAGAATACAATAAATAAACAACTACAACTAAAATATAAATATTAGAGATCGTATGGACCCAGTTTAGAGGTGAATACTGCCCCCTATTTCTTTGGAGCAGGTGCCTTGGAGTTACACATTGAACCTTTTAAGGAGAAGGATTAAAAGCTATTTCCATATACTGATAATTTCCTTCCAATCCAACACAATAGTCTGTTGTGTTTTCTTATGGCAGTATACTAAAAAAGCCTCATCCAACGTTAAGATCTCCCCTTCCCATCTTAATATACAAGCCTAAGAAATCCCAAAGCCAGCAGAGCAAATTTGTTCATGCCAACTCATCCTACAGTGTAAGGCACAGCAAAAAGAAAATGGCTCAGCATATGTTTGGGAAATGGCAAGCTTGGAGGAAACATAAAGCTGCAGATGAACGGTTCCTCTCTATTTATGGGTTGTGTTAGCCTCTATTGCCACGGGCCAGAAACATCACTCCTTTTCAGGCCTGGGCACTGCCACTCTCCCTCGACTAAAAACAGCCCGGCTCCTGTATATGGGCAGATGGTCCTTTGATCTTATTTCCTCAGAGATCCTGCCCTTTATGCTCATCACCAATTGTTTCACACTAAACACACAGCAACACAAAATCTCTCCCTAATCCGCCGTTCACCCCCCACTGTCTCCCAACACCTCAGTCTCTCAACCAGTCACCTTCTTTTGCTACCATCTCTCTCTCTCCCTTTTATCTTTCTCCCAGTTCTCTTCTCCTCTTCTCCATCCTCATCCAACTTCCAAAGTCTACTATGTTTGTCAAACGTTTGTGTGTACGGCTGACAGAGAGACAGAGGCAAAGAGGAGGAATAAGAGAAAAGTGCAAAGAGACATCCGATCCCAATTTCCATTACACACGCTGTGTTTAAAGCAGGATAATGAAGCCAATTTTGACCAATATTAAACCTTATTACTAAACCGTGGAATTATCAGATCAGAAGAATATTTGCTGGACAGAATTGAAAGGCAACAGTGGAGCTTGAAGGGTTGAGAGAGGTAAGTAGATATAAGTGGAGGGATGTTATAAGTGTAGTCAAAGAGACTGAAAGACTGACCTAAAAAAAGACAGCATCCACTTCAAGCAGAAAGGCAGTGAGATGTTGAATGAATGGCTATTCTAATCATGAGTTGCTTCTGCCCCTCCCAGGAGCCCATTTACATTCTTTCCATCTAAATCGTCTCTGGACATTCATTAAACCAGGCAGCGAGACAGCAAACGGGGACAGCGTGGTAACATGAGAATATGGTCTATTGATACACTGTCATTCTTGCTGCCAGCCAATGTCCAACAGAATAAGAGAATTAGGCCACAGAAAAACCCTGCTCCTTGTAAAACATTTCCATGTATGGTAATGCAACTGGACTAAACGCGCAGTTCTCTCCGCAATGCCTTTTTACGCTCTCTGCTACTGAAATTGAGAATTCAAATATGACAATTTGACTTGGCTATAGCAACATTTTTCAGTGCAAATGTATGCTAAGTTGTCCTCCACAGTTTGATCTAATATGATATGAATATCATACTAGTTAACTAATATGCCAGAAATCAGAAGACTAAGAATATGATGTGAGGATCATTGTTTTCATTAAACAAAAAAGACCAAATCCCTTACCCATACATACCATTTTGTGGTGCCATATTGCTCATTAAATCGATGTCCTCTTCTCTCATTATTCAATTAAAATCAAAAAAATTACGGAGAAATGGTCGCTATAATAAAATGACCCACAACAATATGCATGATGCAATATGAATTGCATCTCTGCACCAATTACAGATCCCTTTACTGCTCAACCCAATCAATGTTAAACATGACTTGTAGTTTAGCAAATGAGGGATTTACTGTAGACATAGTCACTGCCTGGCATTAACATAGGGATTATTACAAAGGAAAAACTTAAGGTAGTGTAGAAAATTATACATGAGCTCCTTCCCTTCTGTCCTTGGGGGTGAATATTTCTAAGTAGAAAGACAAGTGTTGTATATCTGATCAAAGTCAAGGGGAGAGAGGCTTAATCCCTCCTCAAGTAGCATTAGATTGCCGATGCTGGGGATGTAAATGAGCTCAGCTAAAGCAGTCCTAATCCTCACCACCATCTTTTTCTTTTTTAACACTGCCACCGTTTTTAAAAGAGACAGATCCTCCGTCTTTAAATCCAGAGCACGCTCTAATGATTTGCTAAGGAACATATTGGCCAGCATTCCATTCCTCTTTTATGTCACTAAACCTCGTTGGCAAACTATACCTGAAATTCTGCCATGCATCCCAATGAAACGCTGCATGTAAATATAAGGAACCTGTTAGGCACTATCCAGTTGAAGCCATTTAAAATTCTCAAGCTGCAAAGCATTTTTTTGAGCCTCTGACAGCAGTTTGCCGGTTCATGATTTACAGTACCATGCATGGATGCTTCTTAAAGAAATGGCTAAGAAACCTGTCATGGTACTTCTGTACAATAATGAATGGCTCCCAAGCATCTAGCCAATTTTCCTGTGCAATTTAATTGGCTACAACTGTAGACACATTAATGAGTTATAAGTGAGGTTATTTATCACTAAACGTGGTCGTGGAAATCTATCTGGTGCCTTTGAGGAAGCCCTGTGCTGAAATATTGGTGATTATTACATAGCACACAAACCAGAGAATGACTGGTTGCTTTAGTAGTTCGACCAAACGTTGCTTTAAAGTTGCTTGCAGACAGTGGGCAGTTACTATTGCAAATTTTACTATTTTTCGTCTACACACAACGATACCTTTTGTACCTGTCAATCACAGTTTTGCACATGGCTTCTTGCTGCCACCTCCAGAGTTGAATGGTGTTTAAGGATGATCATAGAGCAAGTCTGATATAATGGAAACCACTTCAAAGAAAACTATAAAGGAGTTATTTTGTATTTGTTCGTGCATCCTATTCTGGTGTACAAAGATCTGAGGAACAGAAAAGGGCTTTCATTTTTGTTTACGGCTTGTGAGAGCCTTTTCATTGTCTTTTGTTCTTTCTTTTTTCTCTATGATAATGTCAGTGGTATCATTTGCTACAGTGGCAACGTTGTGTCCTCTGTGCCTTCCAGTCAGAACTAGAACACAAACGGTGCTGGATGGCAGCCGGCGGTTTCTGCTCTCTGTCTGCATGCACCTCTTGGCCTAACTTAATTTACTCATATTAGTACTAAGTCTTACTGCTGTGTGTTGATATTTGATTGATTTATCTATCAAGTTTCATCGTACAATGCCCCTAGGCCCTAACAGATGCCCTGCAGATTCTTGAATAATTGTGCTAGTTCTATTTCTTTCACATTCAACAATATGAAAATGAGCCAATGCATCTTTCATATTGTAACTACATATAGAAGTTACAGCTTCCAACACATCCGGAGCACTGAAGGGTTGTTCGAAGAAAGCGTTTAGAGTTGAAAGACCTTGGGATGTACAACAGCTTTCTTTACTCTTTTAGAATACTTTTCTCCTGACAATTGCCATTTCAGCTTGTATAATATGCTTGTTTGGTTGTAATGAATTTTCTGTTATTCATTGTCAGCTGTTGAAAATTCTGTTCCTTTTAGACTGTAATTCATTTCCTATTTATCAGACCATGGACAGTTTCAAAGGTATGTGCATTAGTGTGTTTGAGTGAAATTACCCAATTTCCACATAGGGAGTTAAATCTCACCCTTAAGACTGGATACCTGTTTGTTTCATTGTGCGAAATAATGTATCATAAATGCATTCCGTCATTATCGTCGGCTTTCACAATAACTTATTTTATGTGGCACTGTATTAGAATCACAGTGTTGACTGAGTGACTTTATAAAAACAAGTACCACGTATTTAGCAACTTGAGCTCTAAAGCTTAACCCCTCGACTGCAGAAATCAGAAACAAGTCCTCAATGAATTGGTCTGATGGACATTCCTTTGAGAAGAAGAAACAGCACTCATGTAATTACCACATAACAACCAGTGTCACTAGGGTTGGGAACCGAATCCAAAATACCAGGTACCGGGTACCCCAAAAAAATGAGGGGAGTTTTGGTTCTGCTTGTTGGTTCCTGAACACGCACATTGGCGCTCTCGCTGGACTTATTAAAAAAAATAATAAACCAATCATTATTGAATCATATTATTTAATATCTGCAACCAAATTAAACTGTATGCAATTAATTTACAGGTCCCATAAACCCTATGAACTGAATTATGAATATATATACGTTTGAATTTCTATTTTTAGAAATACGTTTTTTTTTCCTGTGAAATAAGCATGTGACCTGTTTTGAGCCCCTCAAAGAATCGAAATGAAGATCTGTTTGGAACCGGAATTTAATTCAAATTAAGGTTAAGATTTAATTTGAACTGTTTGGTGGATAGTATAAATGCCAACGTTGCCAGTGAACTAAATGATTATAAAGTTTTAGCCTATAATGGAATGAGACAAAGGCATGGGTCAGGAGTGATGTCCACGTTCAAAAACACTTAATTACCAAATACTTTAATGTGTAAATGATTGTCATTTGTAAATTATTCATTTACTATACTTACATTTGATTTCAGCAAATGACAATTCACTATATAATTTATTTATTAGGTAAACATGGTTAGTAGTAGTTAACTAGTGAGACAGTAAAATTACCACCAAATAGGTATTGTGCAGTTTTGTACGCCTAGCTAAAACTAATGCAGTCTCAAACAAATCCTTCCATAAGACATGAAACTAAATATTCTAACCTTGATAAAGGTAAGATTTATTGCAGGGCCGCTGTATCAGATGCATCATCAAGGCTGTTTTGATGCTGCCTTTGGCTGCCAAATTCCAGCTGATTCAGATGTTTGATGTCATGTCACCAGTAATGAATGAGTGCATGATGGAGAAGTACTAAGATAAATAAAAGCAGAAAAAATTGAGCGAATAGGATTTTTTAATTTTTTTTGCTTGAAGATGCTGTAAAAGTTATTTTCTGTTGTTATTGTAAATGGTTAAATTCAATATTGAATACAATAAAACACTCACAACATAATCATGGCCATTTCATCTACAAGCTGGTATTCAATTTTAAGACGGCTAAAAATGTGATTTTCTTTTTAAACTTCGTATCAACATCTTAATTCTGGTATTATCAAAGCATAAGCAGGGGAGGAGAGGGTAATGTAAGATCTGAATGAGTTGTAGGAGTTTAGGAAATGAACGTGAGGGTCTGAGGCAGCTGACTCTTGCAACAAGTCACTAATACTGTATATGAGAGTGGGATTGGACTGCAAAGAGGTTTGTTTTTAGGCTTTCCTGCAGAATTTTCCTGACATTTTGTTTATTTTTCCTTTCCCATCCCTTTTTCTTTCTCCTCTGTTTGGGATTTTGCAAGAGACAAAGACAATCTGTCTCCCATTTTTTACTATAACCCTTTGTCTTTTTTCTATCACTCTTGATTTGCTCTACGCTTGTCTCTTTTTCCATTCCACTTATTTTTTTGTCTTCTATCTCCCCTCCTACACTCAACCCCCTCATTATCTAACACTTCTCCACCACATGTTTTGCTGTCTTTGCCTTCATGCCCATGAGGACACTTTACCCTGGCTCCCTGTCTGTCATCAAGGTTAAAAAGTTTTATGGCACCTTTGGTCAGACTCGCAGCACTTGAATATCAGTTTAATTTCAGCCTATAGCCAATTACTCTACAAATCTGCTGGGCATTCGTTGGAATGCCATCTTAAAAGCGTTGAGGATATACTATTTGTCCCTTACAAGAGACACGTATGCTTTTGTTGTTACAAGGCTCTAGGCATTCAACAAATTAAATCCTGCCCTTGGTGTAGTTTGCAAATGAGTCAGCTCCTTGATATGAATCCTATATGTGTCTACATCATTGATGTCTCACAGTCTCAATGCCATCTCTGCCCTTCCTGTGAAGACTTTGATCTGTTGCTATGCTTCAGCTAATCTGTCAAAGGACATGGATCAAGCTAACTAGTAGCTCCTGCTCTCCCATCTACTCCCCTTTTTTCTTAATCTTCTTTTGAATTTCATACACCCGCTTCCTTGTTCCTTGACCAATCATGTAATGCAGCATACAGGAATGTTCCAAGGCTGGCAGCTCTGACAGCCCTGAGTGGAGCGCTGAGCCATCAAAGGTTTCAGCTAGAACAGCTGAGTGTCACATATTAGTCTTAAATGATGTGAAAAGTGTGAAAGCCCTGCCATCATTAGAATTCTTAAGGGAGAAAAAACGGATACAGGGGTAGAGGGGAGGGTGGTGACTAATAGTAGAAAGATCTGAGAGGGCTCGGAGAAGAGGAATGGAGAGAGAGAGAGATTGAGAGATATTAGAAAGGGTGGGGGAGAGAAGGGAAAAGGGATGTGGAGTGAAAGAGAGCAAGCCACTGTTATGGTAGAGTGCATTAACATTCCACTGACGTGCCATGCCTCCCACATTGGAGAAAAAATATACAATTTCACAGCATTATAAGCCCTGTTTATCACCATTTGTTTGTTTCCTTTAAACATGAGGGGGCTTGGAGGACGCTGATGAATTAAGGGAGGGAGGAGACAAGAACGAGGGAAAGAGACGAAAAGCACAGAAGAGATATTTAGGACTTTTCCTCCCACAAAACTACACTGAGGGATACTGAGAGAATTAGAACACATCTATTTGTTAAATAGTTCTGCCCATTGTCCCTTGTCACATTCTTGCCAGTGTGAAAAAAACATAACCTTTTAATCTTATGTTTCATATTGTTAGCAATCTTATAATAGTGCTGGAATTAGCTGTAGATACTGGAAGTGTCAACATGTGGATGTGTGAAACATTTATACAATTCTGTGTCTAAATGGCCTGTGTAGCTCTAACATCAGCTTCCACTTTGTTCTTTCTCTGGTTTGCATTTATTTGAGGGGACAAGTATGGATGTTTTATGCCTGAAGCCACTCCTTTTCCCGTTTTGAACTTTGAGTAATTGCTCTGAAATAACCCCTTTTGCTTTTCTCTTTGGTGACTGACAGCGGAGGACACGTGCGGTGGCACCCTGAGGGGCTCCAGCGGGCTCATCTCCAGCTTCGATTTCCCCAGCGGTGACTCCTCTGGTGCTGGTGGAGCTGCTGGAGGCCTGGGCAGCAGTGGGGAGTGTAAGTGGACCATTCTGGCAGATCCGGGGGACACCATCTCCCTGGTTTTCACTGAATTTCAGATGGAGAAGTCGGATTATCTGGAAGTAGAGGGATCTGAACCGGCAACCATCTGGTGAGTTGAGCAGGGATTTGGAGTGTGTGTTTCGAGTGCTTGTGTTTAATCAGATGAACACTCAATTGTTAGATTAACAGTTTTGCTGTGACATGTGAATGTTTGGTGTGTATGTTGTTGATATGGTGTTAACACAAAAGTGAGATGGGTTTGAAGTGGAGCTTGTATGGGTGGAGAGAGATGATGTGTACTCAATGCTCTGCTATAGTTGAAACTGTTAAATCATGGCCTTTAGAAAACATGCCTCCCAAACCAAATTTAGGCCAAAAAGTCAATTTTGTAATCCAGAGATGCTAGCAAATCAGTTTTGACTTTGTTCCAATAAAGTAAGAAGCAAAGTCATGTTTATTTGTTTAGCCCAATATAACAGTGTTTCATGGGCTTTACAGACTTGCACTTCCAAACCTAGAGCAGACTCCAAATATATGAAAGAACACCCTTGAAATATTAAGTGTATAGGAAGAAGGAAGAAAGGAGGAAAGCAAAGAGAGATCGCCCGTCTCTTTGATGGCTGGCGGTGCAATACATAGCTGTAGATTTGAAATGAGCGATTACAAAAATGCACAATATGTTGTAGTAGATGATATAACAAACTATTACAATGGGATTATAATCCTATAATAACATTACATTCATTTCAAGAATGTAATTTATTTACCTATCGGAGTCATTTTTATGCACTCTAAAGACTAGACAAAAGGTTATGGACACTCAGAGAGAGAGAGAATAAATAAGTCAAATCTAGATTTACAGATCGTAGGAGAGCTGGCTACTGTATCGGCAGCTCTACATTTATTCCAAAGAGCGGTGGGGGCTTGATGAGAGAAGGCTATATTTCCGTAGGATTGTGTCTTAGTTCTGAGAATAATGAGGCCTTCTTGCTGTGATCTTTAAGTATTCAAAAGAACAAAGGTTCTGCGTATGGTTGAGCTTGACGATGTAATATTTTACAATAGCAGCACTTTAAAATCAGCCATAGGTATTGGAAAGTTGAGGGAAAAGGCCAGTTGCCATGCAAATGTACCTTAATGAATTTTCATTGACAGTTGTGTGCAGAACATGTTTTAAATATGCTTTGTGGTTCTGAATTAATTTAATCAATTCACAGAGAGTACATGATTCCCTGCTTGATCATTTTAATTAAATTGCACATGACTAATACATCTTCGACAGAGTTTTGTTTAAAAAGCAGCCTTCAGACACTTTATGGCTTTCTGTATAGGCTTAATGTAGAAGGCAACTGAAACAAGGAAATATGAAATGGGTTTGACCCCCAACCTTGAGGCTAATGTTATCCATCTCTTCCATGTCCTGAGTGAATGGGAGCATTTGCCAGGTTTATATGATCCTGCCGGGCATTAATTATAATTGGCTGAAAGAAGTTCGAATCAATCACTGAGCTACAAGCTTTGTTGTCCCTGAGAGTTGTCACCCGGAGTCAGAGGGAGAGAGAGAGGCAGACACTGTGTCAGTGAGAGACAGAGAGTCAAAAGGAGAGGTGCTCTGAGTCTGGTGAGGACTGCTAAGTATTGTATGTTGACGTAGCTTAAGGATTTGACAGGAAGCTGATATGGGATGACACTGATGTGTTTCGACAGACCATCAGGTAATCCTCTTCTCTTAGGTATAAAAGCTCCACAGTTAACTCTTTCACTGACATAAATGAACCTCAAAGCCCCAGTGGTAAATGATTTGTGTTGTTTTGTGTCTCCTGCTTTTCAGGATTTAAGAAAAGTGGTTAATTATTTACATACATTTTATCGCCATTTCTTTTTATTAATTGATCTTTTTGGGCATGAAATATCTTCACACGTTTTGAGAGTAATAATGATGAAAACAAATGTCTTTCAAACTATTTACTGAGTAATGCACTGCAGCTTTAACAGAGAAGACAGCAAGCAAACAGACTTATCAGGTTAAACAGGCAATACTTCCATGTAGTCATAACCCTGATGAGTGAACTGACAGCTTGTGTTAAGTGTTGTTGCCGTCCAGTGTCCAAGGAGAGGATAAAAAAGACAAATACAATGTTCATTTATTGCTCAAACAGTTTAACAGGCAGCCCCTTTATTTGCAGTAGGTGTTACTTATGCGTCTTGTGAGCGGTCCCCATGCATCTGTGCTTTGAATCTCCAAAACGTTATTATATGTCACCAAATGTCAGCGGCTGTCAGGCCGAGTTCTGGTTTTAAGCCCTACAATCCAAATGGGACTCGGTGAGCTTGAGTGCAGCGGGGCCAGAATTTTAGAGAGATGGCTTCTACTTGGCCAGGTAAACAGACAAGCAAACAAACACGATTGAGAGCGAGCAATTCTTGCATGCCCATAAAATTCATTGCACTCGCTTCCTCTTCTTTTATGAGTGTCTCTGACTGTGTACAAGGCCTATGGACAGCTAAACTTTCAAGCATCCTAACATATAGCAGCAGCTGCAGGCAGAGACAAGAAAACTGTCAATGTACCCTTGAGGTTTAGAGCTGCTTAATGATGATTGACAGCCTGGAACCTCAAAGTCAGCCAGATTTAACATCTCCTCTTTGCCTTTTTCAGGCAAATGGACTTAAAGTGTGACCGAACTTAACTTGTTATCCTCTCTTAACCTGTATTACAGATGGTTATCAAGTGATAAACACGAGTAAAACTGAATGCAAGAAAGTCATTTCAAATTGAGAAACCATGATCCCTGATAGAATAATGAACTACTGTACTGGAGAACAGGATTGGCAAAATAATAATAATAATAATAATTATAATAATAATAATAATAATAATAATAATAATTAATGAGATCAACACTGAAAATATTTAAATATTTCCAACATATTTAATAGTGGAACATTTTGCACAATTTTGCTAGCCAATTTCCTGAAAGAGGATAATAACTAATGACCAATGCTAAAAGCTATTTCTTGATGGTTGAAAGTACACAAAATCCAGGACTATAGGGCAAGAGATATGTTTTCGCTGACACCTCTTAGCAACTTTGATCTTTTTATCAATTGAAGACTTCTATCAGATCTCTGCAAATGAGTTTATTGATCCCATTGTCGTTACGCTGGGCAAGGTTGATGTGAGGCTACACATCAATCATCGTGAAAATAGACAAAAAAAATCAGTTTCTTTTTGACGAAAGCCAACATTAGAGTCTGGCTCGACTGAGGAAAACTGTTTTTTTGTTATTCTTCTGACCTTTTAATATGATTGTACAGCCCTGTTCACAAAGGGCAAAAACAACAAGCTGTAGATTACACGTCACTCATTATTTCAAATATGGGCACAGAACAAAAAACCTTTGTGGATATTAGATACACTTTTTTGCTTGTATACTATGAAATGTGATCAGAATGTTATGTTCTATTTCTTTATGCATTTCTCTCCATATACACCTTTCTTTCATCCAGTTTCTTTGCAGATTTTCTCTCATTGGCTTCTGTAACATTGACTTTGCATGTTGTAAACATACTAAGAAAACTGAGATTAAACAATAGATTGCTATTTCGCCGAGAAATCTGGCAATATTTGTTTGGTTCACTAAATATGAAAATCCTATTCCAACAGAGTGGCTAAATGGTTGTCAGAGGAAAATTACAATATTCATAGCAGGTTGAGAGCACGAGGTGCCCTGCAGCTAAATGACCAACTTTTGGTTACCATGAGTATTAGATTCAATTTCTTCTCCCAAGGATTTATTATTGATCTTCCCAGGCAAAATATATCAAAATGTGTCTCCAAAAGCTATCATCCTCTACTGCAGTCTGACTGTGAAGAATGCAATGTTTGACTGAAGGAATGTGCATTGACAAATGACCCAGGTATTCCACCAGGGCAATTATTGTAAGGAGCTACAGGGTATACAGTGACTGGCTTACTGTTCTCAGAAGTCAATCTACTGGCAGACAGGCACCAAACTGTATAAGTACATCGCCTGAACAGTCTCTGATGAGGGAGTCACTTGAGGAGCGAGAGAGAGCTTATTCCTTTTCACAAAAAATATTCGGACAATTACTCCCTCTTGAAAGATTTTGAAGAGGAGGAAAATAAAAAAATCACCTAGCCCTCTCTTTTTGTGACAAATTTGAATTGATCGCTCATTATCTGGGGTGCACCTACGTATAACCTGCCTCTCTGTGGAACTAAGTAGAGACACCAGAGATTTCAACTCATCATTCTGGCCTCAAGGCCACATTTGGCCACAGTACCTGCACATTGGGACTCGTTAGGTTAGTATTTTGATGAGATTGCCATGCTCCCTGCAACCCCTCATCCTCTCAAATCAGGCCCATTTTAGTCAAAGAATTTTATGGGAACTCTCTAATGTGCCTCACAAACCTATGTCAGAATCTACCATTAGTCCTTGAGACGCCCCAAATTAATGCTATGAAGCATGCTTACATTTTGATCAAACCAAGCACATAAAAACACTGCACACACGCCAGGAAGTAATCTCTGAAAAGCCATATTGCATACTGTATCTATCAGCCTGAGTGAGTCTGCAGAGATAGAATGGTGCATTATGAGAGGAATCCATTTTTCCAATTGGACTTTCCCTCCTTTTGTCATTCAATATGCACTGGAGGAGATGCAATGAGAAAACAGTAGACCGCACGCACTTGTTGTTCTCTGTTTTAAGGACACTAGGCAACCCCATTATCCACAAGTAATGTATTTGTTTCCATGACAGTTACATCGACAAGTACCAGCGATGAGCATAGACGTTCTGTGAAGTAGCCCTGAATTACTTTGCATAACCTTTTGGCTGCTGTTAAAATCACAGCCTGGACATATAAGGACATCTTGAGAAGCATTAGAATTTTTTTTGCACACATGACATTCATTTCTCAGGTCACATCAGAGGTTGTAAGTTTTCCCTCTCTGTCTCCAGCATATGACCACATTTTTGATCATTTGGGCATATGTGCAAATCGGGCGTCCTCGTAACGATATCGCAACACA
Organism: Bovichtus variegatus; assembly: GCA_943593645.1. Lineage (NCBI taxonomy): Eukaryota > Metazoa > Chordata > Actinopteri > Perciformes > Bovichtidae > Bovichtus > Bovichtus variegatus. Next base: position 12,164,339 of record CALSCE010009506.1, on the reverse strand, counting down.
TTGCACATTTTTTCACTTTGTACTTGCGTTGCTTTATGTATCAGGGAGATTTTCTTCATGCAGACTGTTATTGCATAAATTAATAAAATGGTTTGCTGCACATAGTTACAAATGTCCCTATTGCAGCAAGTCCTCTGTAAGGTGTCATTAAGCCTTTATTTAATGTTGATGGCAGATCATGTTTCACTTCCTTTGCCATACTTTACTGTGGCGAAAACAGTATATTCACCTCTGCTGGTCTTAAATTTGTAAGATCACTCCTGTTCTGCCTGGAGCATCCATGTAACTTCTAGATGGTTACAGTTTTATTGTCACTATCCATTTTCTTTTAGACTTCCAGCTGAAATCTTGTGATAATTTGCAGCTTGCACTACAGGAAACATGGAGGCAGTTTGTTCTAAATAGTCCAGCTACCTGAAGGCTGCTCTTTTTCATTCTGCCCGTTTATTGTTGTCATTAGCATTTTATCATTGACGCGATGAGAGCAAAGGTAAACTCTTGTGTGAAAATCAATTACCTTTTAACTCTGAACCAAGACCTGCCATCATCTCCCCTTGTGATTGATCATTTGTATTAAAAGTATTCAGTATTCAAAAATTGCATTTAGCTTGCGAAACAATACAAAACATACAACAGCCTATAATCTGTCTGACAGATGTCATTTTTTCTCTCTGAAGTGATTTTGGCTAGTTAACATTTAAACAGCAGGAACATGTGATATAATCAAAATAAGGAGAAATCAAATGTCAAGTAGACTAATGTATTTCTTATATCTGCAATGGTCACCAAGGGAAAAAGTCATCCTCTACACTTTGTGTTTCCTTATCGCTCTCTTCCTGTCTCTTTCTCTCACTGCCACTTTCATATCTCTATTTTTGTTTTTGTCTGCCTGCCCCTTTGGTGAGTCAGTATATGCCAAAGAAATTACATAGAAAAACAAACCTTTAACGCCACACACACACACACACACACACACACACACACGCACACACGCAGAGAGACAGACAGACAAAATAACAAGTTAACACATTGTTTTTTCATCCACTGAGCCAATTTGGGAACACAGGCCTAAACAGCACTATAATCTCTGTGGTACGACGGGGTGTGGTGCACGGATTTCAAGGCAGAAAAAAAAGCCAGAGCTGGTCAGCCAGACAAACGAGAAGACCTCTGGCAGCTTTAAATATACACAATTATAGAGGGTCCCTAACGGCCACACGCTGAATATTGCGTTTGATCTAAAACACCAATGCAGACCGTAAGACAGATGTAGTCGGAACACACACAGACTTAAGTTACACAGGCAAGTTTTGACAAACACCACTGCCCATGTACATGTCTGCACATAGATACTACACACTTACGTTAGCATTTGTCTATCCATTTCTTTACCAAACACCCTCATTTGTGCATATACTGTAAGAGCACAAACCAAAATAAGAACCTGCAGAGTCAAAGTAAATTGGGCTTTTTTTCTAGGTTTAAGGCCTTGTCTTCAGTTTAAGGGCACCGTTTCTATTCTTGCCTGACGTACTGTACTGAAGAAATGTATGAATTATCTCCTAATTCTTGTAAAGTCTGAATTAATCTCCAAGGTTTTCATTCATGGTTTCTTTATTTTACTCAATTACCTGTTTTTCTTTTTTGTTTTAGGTGATTATGGCGACGCAAGGATGCTAGTGACAAGAAAGCTATGTAGTTGAATTAAAGTTAAAACCGATGACATGTGTTTTCTTTTATTTGTGACTCTTTACACTTAGGATAACTGGAATGAATATTCCAGCACCCATCATCAGCAACAAAAACTGGCTACGGCTGCATTTTGTGACAGAAAGCAATCACCGCCACAAAGGCTTCAGGGCCCAGTATCAAGGTAAGACATGATTACTTCATTTGCACATGGTAATAGAGGGCCCCCTACTTAAACGAAAAGGGATCATCGTAACAAAAACACACTGTAATTACAACATATGTTTTTGATCTTTTGTTAACTGAATATTAAAGAGTTTGGTTAATACCCTCTGTAGAGGGCATTAAAGCCTTCTCTGCTTCAAACCATTGACTTCAAAGGGCCTTGTTAATCAAAACATTTGAGAGATAAATACTACATATACTTTCTTCTTATGAAAACTCAGCTCTAACAGCTCTGTAATCCATTACCCTTACATTGTTCTCTGGCATGACTTTAAGGTTACTGTATGTGCTGCATTAAGCCTGGCCCCAAGCCAGATATGAAACCTGCAACTTCACAATAAACGGCTCTTTAAAAACTTCTGGAACATGCATGTGTGGCAACTCATTGTAAATGAAGACATAAAATCACTAGATGAAAAATCACATTTCTCATCTATTGTTGTGCCGTTGTAAACCAATTTATATATGCATTTGTTATTGTAAAGTGCAGTTCTTTTTTAAGCACAGTCAGACATTGAGTGGTTTTATTATCGCTTTTGAGCATTGTGTTTATACCAGGTTGAATGAACCATTTGACCAACGGTGCAGTTCAGAGGAGATGCATCGTCTCAATGTTTCCCGATTCAAATTGCCTTGCTTTTACTTGATGCATTCATTCATTGCTTTTGGCTATTCTGTTGATACTTCAAAATGACAGCATCTTGCGTCACCTGGCTTTTGTGTGCAATCTGGCCCCTACTGTGTTTAATTAGACTGTCTTAAGATGTAGCATTGCAGTCCTTGGGCTGCTCGTTGATTCTGCGTAGTATTTCTCCCCTACAAGCTCTAACCATTTAATCTGCTCTGACTAATCAATTTCCATCCACTGTTTAATATGTTTGAGTTATATAAACGAGCAAACATGAGAAACTAATTTAGGTTTTATAGAATTGCCAGGGCAACTCTTAGGAATGCATCAGAGCCGTTGGACTCATTTCTTTTGAAAAAGGATGCGCACCAGTAGCAATTACATTTTGATGTTCTTCATAGGAACAAGTATTATCCAGAGAAAGAAACACTTGTACTGTATCTTCTCACATCTAATACTGTAACTTCTTTTATCTAATGAACTCTTTCTATTGCCCTCGACCAGTGAAAAGCTCTGGAGAGCTTAAATCCAGAGGGGTAAAATTATTACCAGAAAAGGACAACACTAACAAACTGTCTTTGAGTAAGTCTTTTATTTTTCTTATGCAACTGTTTTCATTGTTTGGATTTTTTTGTTTATGTAGGGCTTGCGTTCTGGGTCTTTGTTTCTTTCTTGTCTCTTTTTTTTTTTTTTTTTTTGCTGCATCATTTGGTGAAGGAATTAAGCTACAGTACTAGATTTTGCAGAAGTGCAGTCTCTTTTTCTTTCTGATGACCTATTTCCCCTGCTGTCCCAGACTTCCTGTCCTGACACTCCGCTAGATCAGGCCTAGTTATGTATATTGCAGCAAAATGCTAAATTTGATCAGTTTCAGTCAGCCAAAACCCCCTCTGTCTCCTTCTGTACTATTAAAGCAGTACATCAGATTGACTTATGTTCATGCACTGTGTGATCTACACACAGCAGTAGTCAAGGTTGAGTGACCACTCACTTGTTAGATGATTTGTGCACACTTCAGACCGAACTGAATGTATTCTAATTGCTTGCGGAGCTCCGTCATTAACATAAATCTGGAACACAATTCCCTCTAACTCCACAGTGTGCTAAACACTTCAATGATAACAGGTCGTAATCTTTATTACCTTACGTGTCATAGATTCGGCATTGCATGGAGACATGAATAATGCAGAGGCTGTAATCTTTTCTACGAGACAATACTGTATATCACTTAAAAGATTATGAAGACATGCTTCATATGCCTTGTGGATTCATTGCATATAATTGAACCCATAACTGTATCATAACCCGCAACAATTAACTTCAAAGCTAATGAACTTCCTTAAAGAAATACAAGAAAAGAAACGCATGCTGGTAGAGCTTCTTGCTTTAAAACAGAAGGGTCTTTGTGTGTGGGGGTTGATGTCTTATTGCAAATATTACAACAAACCTTAACAATAATAATGGCCCTACATATTTCATGAATTTCACTTCCAGTTCCTGCAGTCTTTGATTTACAAATCATAATGTTGAGGGGGAGAAACTATTTTCCTACTTCCAAGCCACCTCTCTACATTCCTACCATAGTAAAGGCTATAGTTTTTATGAAAGCATATCTACAAGGCTTTATCTATTGTACTTAAACTATTATTTTGTAGGGAGAGTCTCACTGAGTGATTATCGTAGCTCCTGCAATTGATAGTTGAAGGTTATTTAATCCTCTTAGTCCATGTTGGGCCCAGATATATTTCCCTCTATTTTTTTCTAGCTCAGGTAAGAGTTGCATTTACCCTTGGCACTCACTCTGATATCACAAAAAACAAGTGTGTATTCACAACAGAGCTGCCAAATAACTGGCAGTTAAAAGTCTCTGACAGTGTTAGCTAGCAGTGTTTCCCACAGAATAACATTCTGTTTGTGGTGGAAGCTAATGTTAACTTATAGCTATCCTTACTAAGGCTCTTTATATGCTCGTTAATAACTTGTTCAAAGAGTTAGGTCTCTGTGATTGACAGTCATGTGTCAAGAGCATAGATAGACTTATTTATCAGAGTTAACTTGAATACATCAGTTTTGGACAAATTTGTGCAGAGGTGTTCATGATACTGACCATTCGTGAACTCTGGATTGATTTTATTAAGGAATTTGGCCAGCCGAGTTCTCTGCTGGCAAAAGCCATGCATGATCATGTTTTGATTCAGAGAGTACAGGGAGTGCAGGCGATGTTCACACATGAGTCCGTTGTCGATGTGCTTGTGAGAGAGCCGGGCAAGCAGGGGTTGAGCATATCAATATGCTGCACACAGCTCTTCAATCAAATACGATTTGCCCCTTTTAAATAACAAAAAATAGAAAATCAATACGTGGCGGTCAATGTTGAAATGTCCGGCCCCACAGATGAATCAATGTATGGGAAACTCTTGACGTGATTCCCGGGAACCAAATTCTTTTAGCAGACACAACCACTGAACGTTCCAACAGGCAAGAATACTACTCAAGTGCTTTTCACTGCAGTGGGTTTTCTGAAAGTACGGAGCTTTGCCAATTAAAATATCTCTCTCACAGCATTCTTGGTTCTTCTCTTTCCCTCTCAGTGAATGAAGGAGGAATCAAACAGGTGTCTAATTACTGCCCTGACCCTGGGGAGCCGGAGAATGGCAAACGGATGGGCTCCAACTTCAGGTGAGTTGGTGCTTCAGCAGCTGAAGAAGCTAAGGAGTGGGACAGCATGCTCTCCATGCAATTTCAGTATTATGACATGCAGCATATTGTAAGTATTGCTATCACAAACTATTAAGTCAACACAATCTGTGTTGTTATGGAACGACTTGTTTTACCTTCTCTACCTAGCACAGTTAAATCCACTCTCAGATCCCGTGCACAACTGATTGTATGTTTTTATGTCCTTGAAAATATACCCTCTGTGTCTAAGATCACTCTCCACTGGAGTCTATTAGGACTAACTTGCAATATATTTCATGTCTAGCATTCATATATGAACATAATTGAGGTGCTAATGCGAAAAAATGGTATCATTGTTTCTTATCTTTATCTGTACTGTAAGTTTGGAGAATGAGGATAATTAATAAATAAATAGAGAAATTCACTCACTTATCTACTGAGTATGATATAAAGTATTGATGCGCAGTGCGATGTAAACCTGTAATGAATGACATGAAATAATTAATGAATTTGATATTTCATCAGGGGTAATTTTTGAGGAATTGATTGCTTTTTCAGGCGTTAATGGTGTTTGTTATCTTCCCAGCATCGGAGCAACTGCTCAATTTACCTGTGATGAAGACCATGTGCTGCAGGGTTCCAAAACGATTACCTGCCAGCGCGTCGCAGAAGTCTTTGCCGCTTGGAGCGACCACAGACCCGTCTGCAAGGGTGAGCGAGGTTTCCGAAGAGCTAATAAAACAGTTTGATTAAGGCAGTGCCTCTGGATACAGGCTCTATGCAGATAGAGGAAAGTTCATTTTTGTTAATTATGTATGAGAGCCTCTGCTGCATCACTCTACTTTTCCATTCCAAAATGCTCTGCCTGTTTTTCTATGTTTCTTAATACCTGGAGGACCTTTTTAGAATGTGATTAATGGAAATGCAGCTAATAGACCTTCTCTCTACTTGTGCAAACAATATATTACCTTTCTGTCATATCACAATGCAGGAGTTATTACTCTGCCTTCTGAGGATATTTATTGTGAATTAAACAGTCGTTCTGAATAATGTATATCAATATATATGTTTTTGAATAATCAAGGATTTTTAAAATCTGTTTTTTTAACTTGTGTGTTTGTTGTCTTTGTCTTCATGTTTATCTTTTTACTGTTGCAGTGAAAACGTGTGGGTCGAATCTACAAGGACCCTCTGGGACTTTTACATCTCCTAACTTCCCTATCCAGTATGAGAGTAACTCCCAGTGTGTGTGGATCATCACAGCCAGCGATCCCAACAAGGTAGTGGAAATAAAAGGAAGTTTGAAGTCTTCTCACTCTTGGACCACGTCTAATGAACACTCACGGTTGTGTCCATCATGTGTGGAGCCAACAGCAGCAGGCCTTTAGATCTAGAATTAGGCATTAGAGCTTCACTTTTCTTTCTTCACACAGCGTCGCAGCTGCTATAACATTGTACAGTACAACTTGTGTTTTGTGTTGTACCTATTGACATCTGTTTTACAGCATAAATAAAGCAGTTACTTCCCAAATACACACACCAGATACTGCACTTTAGAGGCATGATGAGGGCCATGGTTACTGTCAAAGGTGGTGAAAATAATAATCTGAAACCAGTTGCCTACAATCCCATTATGTTATAATTACTTCACCAACACTTTAAAATTGACCTCAGAACTCAAAGTCTTTTTGCACTGTTATGGTATATATACACATGAAATAATGGCTTTTATGTATTGAAGAAATATGTAAGTATTGAGTATGAGTAATACGGTGAAATGTTCCACTTGTGTTTTTCATAAACAAGTGTAACAATCCGTCATTAGTTATATAATAAATACAAATGGAGAATTTTTTTCCCTGTTCCCCTAGAGAGTAAACCCTCACCATTTTTTTACATAAATTAATTTTAGTTTTTGATATACAAGGTCTAAAAAGGTCTTAAATTGTAGGAGTGGAATCATTACATTTGATTTGGGGCAGAAGAATTGTTTATGTTTTACACTCTTGATGTGTAGGTTTAGTTAACCTTGTGTGGCTGTGATCGTTATTTTAACCGAGAAGAACGTTTTTTTCCCATCTTCCTAGTTGAGCGCTGCGGCACTGAATATTCAAATTCAATAAAACTCAATAATGGTGTTTACTGCAGCCTAGTTGTCGATATCTTTTGCCGCAGTAATGGTTATTATTTTTTCATTTTAAAGGTATTTAAAAGGTCTTAAAAGTCATTAAATGTGTACTGAAACAATTTGTGTAGATACCCTGCCTTCCTCGCTGTGTAGAGCATTTGTCCAGGCATTACCTTCCTGGATACATATTTATGTATGCATCTATTTTCCAAGGGCTTTCCAAGGTGGGAAAAGGTTACATAGAATATGCATGGTTTTGACTTAAGTTCACTGTCCCTGACTGTCACTGTCCCTCATTAATACTTAGCTGCAGTGGATTGCTTTTCAGCTTGCACTAGACTAGGCTATTGGCAGTTGAGCAATTTGCCCCATTCATCTTGGAAAACAGAAATGGACAGATATAATGATTGAATGAAATCAGCTTTACCCCAAAGTGAAGAGGTCAAAGCTGTTTTCCTAACGGTCATTACTGCTATCCTATATCAAATCTGGCTCTTTATTGTTATTCCAGGGAGTCATTTACACAGGTTTTCAACTAAGTGTTACCCTGCTAATAAACAATAACTAACCAACTAACACTCACGCAGGACTGGCCAGTGCCATAGCTTTGTGCCGCCATGGCCTCTCCTAGGCAAACACGCCATCGACTTGGCACTGAAACTTGGTCCATTAGTGTTATTATGGTAATTATGCTTATGTGCGTATTGTAATGAGGCTGTTATACATGGATATTGTGCACGCATTGTCCTCCCAATGGCCAGAGAAAGGGATGTTAAGGATGAGCAAGCAACCGTCATATGTTTGTCATTAACAGATGTGACACTCATGTGATTAAAAACATCCTTTCTTTCATCACTAATCCATATTTACTAAGTGTATGTTGAGATATTATGGCTTTATTGTCCTGTCTGTGCAGTAGACATGATTATTATTAGTGAAAGCAGCTGTTGCCAGCTTCATCAGTGAATATGTCATCTTTGGGGATGTTATGTACATTTGTTAAGGCAAAAAAGATCAAGACCAGTGACAGCTGACAAGGATACCTCAAGGGTGAATGCAGACAGGCAATTAAACATTTTGGATTCTTAAATTTGCCTGCCATGATTGGTTTTTAGCATTTGATTTGCACTCCAAAGTAATGTGAAGAGATGCTGCTGTCAGTTTCTATATTGCTTTGAAGGATGTTTGTGGTATCCTTTTGTTTGTGGGGGTACATGGCATGAACACGGGCATTTGTCAAAGCCTAATTCTATAAACAGTCACGTATTTAATGTGAGTTGAGTTTTATGTTTCTCTTCCATTTTCTGTCGATGACATTTTCAATTTGAGTTTTAGTGGTAGTTTTTGCTTAATTTGTAAAAGTACCAGAATGAAGGCTATATTATGAAGCTATCTGAATTATGAGATATGAGGAAGTTTTAGGTTTTTACAACATACATCAAACATATTGCTGTCTGCTTGCAAAACTGTATAAGGCATTACATAGGCTTTTCTTTACATTGGATTGCCTCTAAGTTTAGCTGTCTCCAGAAACACTCTCTAAAAGGCTATGGCTATGGCTAAGTAATGGAAATGAGCAGTCATGTTGTGAATTTATTATAATTGAGATGGCGGGCTGTTTGGTAATAAAACTTGAGAATAATTTGGAACCACTGCCTTTCATTGAGAGGGCTTGGCTTTTATAAATGAATACCACAAATAAGATTGACGCTCAGGACGGCAATGTCAGTCGCTAGAGCTGTCTGTTTGAACCACTTGGGTACAGTTGGTGTAAACAGAATGGCCTCCAGGGGCAGATGGTGGAGCTTTCAGACTGCCAAGTATTCCTAAGTAATTATACAAATCTATTAAACGTTGCTTACTGACAAATAGCTTTAACATGTTAACCTACTGTTTGTACACACACACACTATCTGCACTCTATGTGGATGCACTCGGATATAAATGCTTCAATATGAATGTTTCTAAATGCTACTTCTGATCACAAGCTCTGCCATGCTGCATGCTTACTCTTTTCAAAGGACGGATGATAAAAGTGAGTTATATTTTATTGCAGGTTATTCAGATCAACTTCGAAGAGTTTGACCTAGAAATTGGGTATGATTCGCTAACAATCGGAGATGGAGGGGAAGTTGGTGATTCCAAAACAATAATACAAGTGTAAGTACCACATAAAATACTTCATCGGATATATATATTGTACTATGATATTGTTCATGCAGTTAAATAGGTTTCAGAGCTGTCTAGATCTACATTTGTTTTGATAATGTTCTGAAGCGATGATATGCAGCGAACCGCTGAATGAATGTAATGACTGCACCATTTAAATGAAGACTTGTTTTGTAAATGTTGTAATGGCCTATAATTACTATTACGCAACACTGTATAAAGTATACAGTACATTGTATTTTTGTTTCAATACATTTACATGACTTAAGACGATTTTCTAATTACTCCGTGTAATGAGATGGTGTTTGAGAAGTGGGTTTTGGTACCTTAGTGATTATTTTGTTTCCCTATCTGCAGGCTGACGGGGAGCTTTGTCCCAGACCTGATTGTCAGCATGTCCCATCAGATGTGGCTTCATCTCCAGTCTGATGAGAGTGTGGGCTCGATTGGCTTCAAGATCAACTATAAAGGTACACAGACTTTAGTGCTGATATCATCTCTCTCTGTCTGCATTCACATCCGTGTCTGTGACTGTCCCTTTGAGTAAAGCAACATGTCCATTTCCCTGTCTGCCTTTCTGTCTTATCTGTCTGTCTGTCTGCCTGTCTCTCCCTCCTTCTCTATCTCCTTCTGAAAAAAAAAAACGTTTTTAATCAGGCTTTCAGACTCTTCAACTGGACCTTTATAGATAATGTTGGAGAAAAAAAAAAGTACCTCTAAGTACACGGCTTGACTTAATCCTCTACTTTTCCCCCTTTCCCCTCTTTCCATCCCCTCTTCCCTCTTTTCCTCCCATCGGCCACAGAAATCGACAAAGAGAGTTGTGGTGACCCTGGTACACCTCTGTACGGTTACCAAGAGGGTAGTGGTTTTCTAAATGGAAATGTTCTGCGCTTTGAATGCCAATTTGGATTCGAGCTCATCGGGGAGAGGATGATAACCTGCCAGAACAACAATCAGTGGTCGGCTAATATCCCCATCTGCATATGTGAGTCCAATACATGCTTTTTTTTTTTTTTCACGACAGCAAATGAAGCAATTACTTATGCGCTTGGAAAGTTCACAATGACACTAAGCTATTGGAGGATTAATTACAGCGTTGTTAAATGACCATGCAGTGCATTTTGTGTAAACAGCAATAACGTAAAATTGGAAATTGATAGGATATGGTTGCCTTGTTATGTGTGGTGGGTTTGGAAGAGAAGAAAGTAGGGTACACACTACTCAGGAGAAGAGACACCTGCATTATACTGTACATTGTTCTTTCTCAAGACTAAACCCCACCTGTGAGTTTCTCTGTACCTAACCCACATCCATAACAAAAATCAAGTTTTTTTTGTTCCATTGGGACACTGTGCAGTATTCCTGTGCGCCTATATTGCAGTATATCTGTATCTTTGTACACTACCTGCTATGATCCATCCGTCTCACAGTTTCATGTTTCTCCAACTACTCAGCACCCATGGGAGCAGTGCTGTCTCCTGATTGCTGAGCTAGTTATACAGTACTGGCATTGTTCTGTACCGATCTTTGTGCCTGATCCTGTGATGGCAGCATCCACTGTGTACATTGTCATGTGAACAGTGGCCGTTGCTGTAAAACAAATTGCCTCGCCTTGGATATTTTAGTTTTTAACTCATTACTAATATACATGCATACATCCCCTATATCACACAGTCCCCTGTTTCTCCAACTTCACCGCTCCCATGGGGACAGTGTTGTCTCCCGACTACCCGGAGGGCTATGGAAACAACCTGAACTGTGTGTGGCTCATTATCTCTGAGCCTGGCTCCAGGATCCACCTGGCCTTCAATGACTTTGACCTGGAGCCTCCCTATGACTTCCTCACTATCAAAGATGGGGACCAGTCAGGAGCCACAATACTAGGACGCTTCTCAGGGGCCGAAGTTCCTTCTCACCTGACGTCTAACAGCAACGTGCTGCAGCTGGAGTTTCAGGCTGATCACTCGATGTCTGGGCGAGGGTTCAACATCACCTATAGCAGTAAGGGACTGTTTCGTCATTTTAATTACATTTCATTTATTCACAGTAGAGTTAATAAAGTAAATTAATAATTGCATCCACCCTTTTCCTTTTATGGTTAGGGATTAGTGTGAATGTCTCTTTGCAAACATTAGGACTGACTGTCTAAGCTCTTAAATGTGTATGGATTTAAAAAAAAAAAAAAAGTAAAAAAAATACATGTAGATTATACTGTATCTTATTAATGATAAAGGGTGGTATGAAGTTCAGCAGTAGCAGCTATGTGCGTGAATGTGCATGTTCTCAGTCACAAAGCATACTCTTGACCTTTTTAAAATGAATGCTTAAGCTTTAAGGAGAAATGCTACTACATTGCACCCAAAGTGTAGCTAAAGTGCCTCAACAAAACAAAAAGACTTCCCAACTCTTGTGCTTCATTGCCTAACGCAACACTGTTGTAATTAGTTTTCTCCTGGCGAAGGCACAACAAGCTCTGAAGACAGAGGCCATTGTCACCCTTAGGTGTACAGAGCAGACCTCTGTTAGTTGTTTTTTTCTCTCCTACAGACAGCTACATCCATTTCCCTTATCTCCCGACTCCTCAAAGACCCCATTGCTCATTCACACAAGAGCGTTTGTCACTGGATCTTGTTCTCTTTCTTCTCATTACAAGCTTTCGGGCGTAATGAGTGCCCTGACCCTGGCATACCGTTGAATGCCAGGCGCTTTGGGGACAGTTTCCAACTGGGTAGCTCCATCTCAGTGGTTTGTGAGGAGGGCTTCATCAAGACGCAAGGGGCTGACACCATCACATGCCATCTGGAGGAAGGCAAAGGGATGTGGAGCGGCCTCATTCCCAAATGTGAAGGTACTGAAATGGAATAGCTAATAATTGTGTGGTTGGTGGACAGATGTGTCAACTATTGAGTTAAGAAGAGGAAGATAGAACAGAGGGGATCTTGATTTATTAAAACAAAAAGAAAAAGTGAGTGGGTTATGTGAAGCATGCAGTTAGTTCACCGAAACTGGGCTACATTTTTGTTGTTTTATTTTCAGGTATTTGTGTAGCTACAGCCCTTTGGTGAATCATCAATATATTTATTTTCTTTCTATGTTTTTCAGGTGGGTACAACAAACTGAGTGGTATTATCATTTAAAACAACTTTTCTACACCCTCTTCTCTCCTCTTCTCTCCTCTTCTCTCCTCTTCTCTCTTCTTCTCTCCTCTTCGATCTTTTTACGTCTTTAATTTATGTCTTTGTCCTTTCATTTTCTCCCACCATTCTTCCACCTCTCTTTTCCTCCAGCTCCTTGCGGGGGCCACTACTCAGGGCCGTCTGGTGTTATCCTCTCCCCGGGGTGGCCAGGCTACTACAAAGACTCCCTGAGTTGTGAGTGGGTCATTGAGGCCGAGCCGGGAAGCTCCATCAAGATCAGCTTTGACAGGTTTGTATAATAGTGCTGCAACAACTCATCCGTGGAAACAAAGATACACTCACACAATGACAAAGACACAGACAAAAACTGAGACAGTCCGCGATCCCTTAGGTACGGATATCCACATGCTATACTGGATATGATTACTACTATACTAAAGTAAACTAAACGCAGACCTGTGTATACACACAGAAGCCATACACCTAGCCCTGGAAGCCTCTAGTTAGAAATAGAAAGTCAGAGGAAGTGGAACGCAGTCCTGGACCTAGTTTGCAAAAATGTTGAAAGCCTCAAGTCATTTTTTATGTCGCTCACCGGCTCCCGCGCACATCCTTAGAGGTGCAATAAAAAGGCAAAAAAAATATTCTTGCTGTAAGATCTTTATTTCTTACAGAGTGAAACCATAAAATGTTCACATTTTATAATCAACACTTTCTCAAAGCTGACACGATCCTTTGTGAAGAAACAAAGAGCTACTTTCCCTATGATTTTTTTTTTTTTGTGTGTGTGAAAGAAGCCCAAATATTTTGCGCCTCTTGACATTAAATGAGCCTAAAAGAGTGTTTTGCCTAGTTTATGCAGCTTCTTTTTTAAGCTCTTTGTATTAATAACAAAGAGAGGTGTGGCTTTTTGTCTTGCTGAAATTGTCTGAAGTAATATTTTCCACAATATTGATGGTGTTATTGGAGCTCTGTGCTGATGTCACTTGTTTGGTGATATAGAGACCTGACGGTGACCATGTCAGATTTCTAAGAAACTCATTGATCTTATGCTATTGCAATAATTGGAACGCTTGTTGTGAAAGCTATTTCTTCCCATTTATCTTCTCATTTATCTCCTCAAGAACGTTTTCTCTGCGCACACAACAGGCTAAATGGCTTCAAACTGTCTGATTTTGTCAAAGCAGAAGTATTGTTTTGAATACAAATGACTCTGCGCCGTCCTCTCTCTGCTCCCTTTACTTTTAAGGTTTCAAACTGAGCTCAGTTATGACTTTCTGGAAGTGCATGACGGTCCCAACCTGCTCTCTCCTCTGATTGGCTCGTTTAATGGAACCCAGGTCCCTCAGTTCCTGTTCAGTAGCAGTAACTTTCTGTATCTGCTCTTCACCACCGACAACAGTCGATCAAACAGCGGCTTCAAGATATTCTATGAAGGTAAGTCTATGCTACTATTGCCTGCATGCACTGCAAAACATTAAACTGGAGTTATGAATGCACACATTTTTGGGACAGTACATAAATATTTTTGTTACTGTTATGATTTCAAAAACATTTAATTGATTTCAAACTAAATATGCCAACAAAAGGAAAGTGGGGAAAAAAGGAGTCAAAAGTCCAAGTATGCGGAGGTGTAAATGAAATTTAAATTGGTCTGACTTTTAACACTTTTATATAGTTTCTGTAACTTTGTTTCAAGACCAAACTGAGGATGTTTCAGGTGGATTACAGGACAAGAACACCAGTATTATCATATACAACTTTGCTCTTTGAGCTTCAGTTCTCAGGATGAAACAACATTTGTTCAGTTCAGGTACGGGGATGAAATTCAAGAGCAAGCCTACAGAATTTTAAACATTGCTCATTTTAGAAGCAGACCTCATAGTTACTTCAGGTTGAGCAGTAGTTTTAAAAAAAAAAAAACATTGTTTGCAATACTTTTTGTGTGGGAGGAATGGCTACTGGGTGAAACAAAGACAAACTTCAGGACAGAGTCAGCTGGACATCTTGCAACTTATTGAATAAAGATCTGCTGTGAGCTGTACGTGTAAACAAACAGTGAAACTAAATAGCAGAGAGTTCAATGCAATTGTGGGATTTTATGTCAACAACGGACTTTAAGGGACCTTCGCTAAATCCCATTCCCCAAAGGTTTGCTATCCACATGTGTTCTTGCTCTGTCATGCTCCTTGTCAGGCGCAACAGAAGTTCGTAGTTTAAAGCTGCAAGCGTGTGGAGGAAGGTTCTCTTCAAGTGCACAGACTGACAAAGAAAATCTCGGTGAGGGAAGAGAGCTATTAGCTCTTAGAAGTACATAATTGAATTATGTGAATAACTGGGTAAAATCCTCTGCTCTCAGGGGAGTTTGTGTTTTAATTGTTCTCCACATCATTATGCACGGAGTGGTAGTCTTTGAAAAATGAAATAGAAAAATACTCTTGACATAGTGTGATGTATTTTCACGATTGTATGCACTAGCGCCATTACCCGTGTCACTCAGATGTGATTCATAAGACAGAGTTTGTTATTATGTCTGTATTATTGACTGAAAGCAGACCACAAGTGCCTTTTGTCTTATTATGTTTCATTCTCAAGTGCATTTTTCTTTTGTTGATGAGGCTATTGAAAAGCAATAACAGTAAGATCATATTAGCTTCTTCCATTGCAATTTAGGACATATCTTATTGCTGAAATGCTTTGGGGAAACCCAGCCTAGTTCATTTGTAAAATTGGTGTTACCAAACAGGGCTGTTGTGAATTATGCTGTGAATAAGCCGAGGCACAGAAACACTGCATCCCCTTTGTATTTCATGGATATCTTGGAACTATTCAGTTACCAAATATACACTATAATGTACTACACAATGTTAGCAAATCATATATTAGTCAATATGTTTTCTCTAATTGTATTACTGTCCATTGTATTATAATTATATATTTTTTTTGCGTTCTTTTTTCCCCACCAAATTCCTGCACCCTAGAGGCCAGTACCAGCAGTGATCAATTCATGCTCTATTTCCGGAAATATTCCTGTTTCCTTACTAAGAAAATCACATATTAGTGAAGCACAGCAGGACACGTTTTCTACAGCAGCACAAAGGAACAATCAGTCGGTCTGATGTTATACATGTTGGTGACTGTAATCTATAGCTCGCAAACCATATAGAACAACTGTGTTACATTGTTAACTGTCATTTTGTGTTGATGGTGCTGTGACGCATGTCCAAAAGTAACTTCTGCTGGCCATGCAATAATACTACACTTCTCCTAATGGATCCGAATTTATTACAATGGGGTATTGGACCTTTTCGGACACATATTTGTTTGACTTGCTGAGAGTGTGTGTATGTGTGTTTGATTCTGCAGTGGGAGCAATTTTACATAAATGCACTTCATGCTGGGCTCACAGTCACTGATGCCAGGCATCCCACAATAAACAGGATACTATTTGCTGACATGTCTAAGTCCCCTGACTGGGTCAGTCACCTGAAACTACTGCAGCACCAACATTTGGACTAGAACCAGGACACTTCTGAAAGAGAATGAAAAGAGCTTGCTAGTTGCTGCTTTATTAATATCTGTTCTGAATTAACACTTCTTTATAAATATATACTGTATATATAATACAACATATATGTACGGCCACAGTTTGATTCAAGCCATTTCTGGTATTTGTTACGGATCAGGTGTGCTTCTATCTAATGCATAACCTTAACCCACCAAAGACCTGATAACTGCTTACACAACTGTTGCCAGTTAATGCCTGAAATCAGCATATTTGAAGTGCTTTAAAAGCATTCCTACTTGAAAGATATCCAAATGGCAGTCCTGGTAATCACAGGGGAAAACGGGGGCACCTCTTTGCAGCTTGCGTCTCTGAAGATTAAGAGGCAGCTGGCACTACTATTCAACCACCTCACAAAACCATTGGATAAAAATATATTTATGACGACCAGAAGTGGTAGTCCAACACACGCATAGAACAGGGGGAAGTATTTTTGTACAGGTTCACCGATGTCATACTCCCAATTCTCTCTTACCATGCCCTGTACTCCTCCTCACCACCTACAGTAGAACATCTACTTTTCAATTTCTCTGTGGGTGACTTGCTTAAATGTAGCACAAAGGGATAGCATGAAGACGAAACCTTGTTTTCTTTGAAGCCAGAGGAACCGACAACTCTATTAAAGTTATTCAGAAAGAAACTGTCAAATATCCCAGCAGTCAATGCAATCGCACAATAAAATTCTTCTGTCATGTTATAAAACAGACTTTGCTATTGTCTGAAATGTCACTTTTTCTGAGTCATGTAATGTATTTCCCCCACTTTTAAGTAAGCATAAGTGTGCATTTATTTTCAAATTTAAAAGTCAAAGTAAATATCTTACTTTGGAAAACTTGCTTTCTCTATTATGTATGCAAACCAAGACCTACCTTTGTTGTGATGATTGTATTAACATCAAAGGTTCTGTCTGCACTTCTTTTGTATGAATGTGGCCTAGAAATCTTACTGATTGCAAAAATAGAATTGCCATTTCCTGTTTCATAAATGCTGTATGACTTCAATATACCTCTGTAGCTCAACAGTCATACCTTATTTGCATAAGCAAGAGCAGACCTCCTGTACGGTATAAATAGTCTAACACAGTTTGACATACTGTGTGACAGAATGAAAAAACATGAAGTCACTTTCACAATATTGCTTAACTTGGTATGTAGTCATCATGTCACAACACAATGAATATGTGGCTTGGTAATTATCATCAGTCACAGTAACGGACCAAAAGCTCAGTCATTTATTTTATTTTCTGCATTTATTTTCTTTAAAAGGGAACAAGCACAGTTTTTTTTAATAAGTGTCACCGTTTGATGCACCTTACCAGATTATAGCTTTAGGTTATTTGCATCTGTATTCCCTTGTCAGGTCAAAACAAAGAAAGCAAAATAACAAACAGTACAGAGTAAAAACACAATATAAAGTTATACAAGAAATAATATGGAAGAGACACGGATAGAATTCATGGTCAGTACAGAGGTTAGGTTGACACATGAACTAGACCCTACTTAAAGGTTGTGCTTTAGAAATCAAATACAACAGTTAATATTCAATGACCAAAGCGAGGATGTACAATTGTCTCAAAACATAATCAAGAGCTGTTTTACTTATAATTCTCTAGTGGTCACTTTGGACACGTACTCCTGCATGGATCCTGGTATTCCAGTGAATGGCTTACGGTTAAGCCATGACCTGTCCATCGGCTCCACGGTGTCCTTCCAGTGTGACCCAGGATACAGGATGAGCCACGAGGAGCCCCTAGTTTGTGAGAAGAACCACTTCTGGAGCCACCCACTGCCCACTTGTGATGGTACGTATACAGAATGTCTCATCCGGGACGACATCATTTTATTTTAAGTGAATGATAATCATATTTGTAAGATCTGTTTTTCATACTATCTTGGTTTGTATGTTTCTTATAATGACATAATATATTAACCACCTTAGAGCTGAATGACCATAGAATACGAGCACCACCCTTCTTGTCGTTGAAGCATTCTTACATGAATTTGAAGGGACATTTAATATTTTGCCTGTTTATGACTTGAAGCACTGATTTTAACCAAGTCAGTTCATTAGGATGTCAGCATTATTTTGCGAAAAAAGAGCCTATTCGCACAGACAGTATGTGTGTGTGTAGCAGAGTCTTTTAGTCATAATTACTTATGGGATGCTGTCACTAGTAACTAGCAGGAAGTTTCTAAATAAAATTTTCAGAAGGTAACTAGGTTTTTAAGCAGCTGCTTCTATTTCTCTATTTATTCTCAAAACCTCGAAACAAAGAAAATAATAAAACTTGTTAGCAAAAGGTAACGACACAAGCTTGGGTAGCCTACAGCAGGTCTGACTAACCAAACATACGCTTGTCAAAATGCTTTTCATTCAACAAATAGACTCGGTCCTTGTGTGAACAACTAACGTGGGGTATTATGAATCACGTAATACTGAAGATAGATTATGCTCAACTTCAAAGCATATGGTTCAGCATGTTCCTGATAGTTTAGGTATCTTACATAATGTCCCTCTCTTTTTACAGTTTTTCTCTTTGTGCTGTTTAGAAGCATCCTCAAGGACAATTGTGGCAATTTATTGTTGAGGCGCACAAACCGTAAATTATATCTTTTAGTCACGGATCACCCAGTTGAAAGAATATAACGAATAAAATGCATGCATGGATTGGCGGTGAGAACCATACCATGCAAATGATACAGTGCCATGTTATGCATCTTCAGCCCAGCTTTTGGAAATGTATTTTATATCTTGAAGGATTTTCTTGTATAGGTGTGTGCCAGACTGGTGCCAAATGCCTTGGCTCTCTGCCTATGGAGCCTCTAAAGTAGACCGTTTGCCAAGCATTCTCATCCACTTTTAATGACTTTATGTAATTTTGGCTCATTAATAAAATATTTGATATAATTTTGTTGGTGGGTAAGGATTCAGGCCTTGATGTGTTGTGCTTGCTGGAGGGCCCAAGGGTGGAAGGAGAGAGGATAAGAGGGGGGTGGGTGTGTGCAGCTGTGGAGCCTCAGGCATCCCAGTCATCCTCCAAAACATCATCTGACATTCATTACTTTGAAAATATGTACATGCACAAGAGTTCTACTTCTAATATTTGTCAACGATTGCTGTTTTGAAGAAGACATCCGAGCATTTGGTTGTTACACCACTCTTAGGGCATTCAGGCTTAAGTACACACACGCACACACTCACACACACGCATATACTTAAAGACAAAAGACGAGAAGAAAACAAAGCTCGTCAATTTTAATCAATGCTATATTTAAAAAGCAGCGCCCTTTTTTGTGAAATGACCTTTTAGCTGAAACACAACGATGGCATGTGAATGTGAAACAGTTGCAGGTTTGAACATTATCCAATTAGAGCAGTTAACCTTCAAACGGATCTAGTATTAACCTCCCGCTCCTCAGCAGCCAACGAGGGAAGAGATTTATCTCATTAACTTACTTTGATGAGATAAAGAGCTTTCTGGCAGTAAAGTCAATAGTCAACATGCATGAGAGTCATATTGCTGCTTTACACAACTTTCCCTATCACCTCAACTGCAATGACTACATAGAGGGTTGCAACTGGATTACCCTCCCAGCCTGACTGAAAAGTAGTTGGACGCAGCACTGGGCTGATTGTTTCCATTTGGAAGAAATCCAAAATCACTTTGAAGTCACAATCAAAATAAAGGCTGATGCTCTAATCCGCTCAATATGCTTGTGTCAGCTCTTTTGAATAATAACTAAATTTAATGGATTATCATGTTTTCTGACAATGTCTTTCAGTTTAAGATACCATTGGAATGGAGGAAATATGGATGGATAGCCGAATTAATGAATAATTTATTGTCCTGGCACTAGGGCAGGTTTGGAGAGAAAAGGAGAAAAAAAACATGGTGTTGGCAGAATTACAGGTGCTCATAAAAATAGCAGGGCAGGATGTGATATGACTGAAATGCATTATTCATTTAAATCGCTCCTGTCTTCAGGTGAAGGATTTATTGGTTCATTTACAATTCCTTTTTTTTTCTTCTTCAGCAACAGTTATCATTGATTATCTTCTCTTTCTATTCAGCATCATGCGGTGGGGATATCGGGGGACCTGGAGGGATCATCTTATCGCCTGGATTCCCAGAGCTGTATCCTAACTCCTTAAACTGTACATGGACTGTAGAAGTCAGCCATGGAAAAGGTAGGAAAACCACATCAGTAAAAAAAAAAAATTACATTCTTAAACATACAAGTATAAAGAGTGCACACTAAAAAACTTTATTTTAATTAAAATTTTGGCCTTAGGAACTACTAAGAAACTATAAATATAAATATTTTTTTTTTCTGTGCTTGCATGAATCATTCACATACTACACCTCAGTAACAGCACGTTTACATTTATATACTTACCACAATGACATTCTACAGTTTTCATAATGGCCAAATTATAAAACTATAAAATAAAAACGGCACCCCCTCAACAGATTCTAAGAACATTACAGGGATTTATTATTATAAAGTGAGAACATGTGCAAAGATAATTTAAATGCTCTGACTTTTTTCATCTTTGGCAAGTGTCCAGAATACCATTACACTCTGAGGTGTTCACTCATTGAAGATTTAACTGTGAGATTCCCTTTTCAAAGTGTTTTCTAGTATCGAGGAATTCAGTTTAATTTGTCGTTCTTCCTTATCAGCAGTTCTTCCACTTAGAATACTTATTTGAGCCAATTTTGTACAGTACACTGCTTTATACATTCCTCAGCTGGATAGCATTTTACACAGTAATGAACAGCTTTGGCATTTCATTGGATCACCTGGTAAGACAAATCGGATATCTGTTTTATTCACATATCATTCTCTATTTAAGTAGTTTAATTCCATTATAGCAGCACTCACTGTCACTGTTACTGTGATCAGTAACCAGACCTTCTTACTTGAAAAGCGCACTGAGCTTATCTCCGTGCCCTTGCACTTTGCACTAGCTGTATTGTCCCTATATTTTATCATCGTATTTCTTGCTATCCTCTTCCAGAAGGCCTATTGAAATGCTGTATTGCACTATTTGTACAGTACTATCCAATTGTCAACAACTAGCACCTCTATTCCCTCAAAAGAATCCCCTTTGATGGTTGAAGTCTCTCAAGACCTTTCGGCAATCCTTCCACATTTGACAAGATGAAAGCAAAGTTCATATTATCATTTTTAGTTTCTGCCTCAAAGGTGTCCGATTTGTGTTTAACTCCTCTCGCCAATTCTGATTGTTACTATGTAGGACAAAGTTGATATAATTACTGTACACAGTTGATGGTGAGATCTGTGCATGTAGTGCGGCATGTAATAAAGAGGTGGAGTACCCAAGGACACTTAATCTTCTCCTAAAAGAACTTCAACCAACAACTGAAAGCTTGTTTTAAAGGAACTGTATTAGTTTTTACTGTATCATATATTTGTTGTGTTCATAACAATAACCTCACATACATTCTCCTATCAACAGCATTATCCTTTTCTTTTCCTACATTGGTCCTTACCTAACATTCAACAATAACTGGAGGCATAAAACTCAATTGTGCCCACAACAGAAAATCAATAACAACCACTTAAAATGATTAACATTTCCGACTAATTATAATCAAATTCGACACAGGGCCTAATATGGTGGAAGTTATTCAAAATGCCAAATTAATTTAGTATGGGGCAATTAGCAATCAAAGCTTGTATCCACACACATAAAAACTGCAAAATTTGGAAGCTAAGGACTTCACCTAAAACCTCGAAGCATGATAAACAAATTTGATTAATTATTAATAGTAAGTGATGGAAATAAGCTATTACACATCATATTTTTGACCAGGGACAAATTCAGTTGATTTAATGTAATATGATTTACAGAGGCAGGATCTCACAATTTCTAGCGCATTGCTGAGCAAATCCAAACTCATGAAGTATTGAGTGATGCCTATTTCCTAAATAATATGCATTTTCTTAAGATGGCTTTCATTATATAGATGTTTTCAGATTTTTATCTACACTACCTGAAAAACACAGGTGATGCTGCCCATCAGGCTTATGAATATTTTATCATGGATTTTGCATGATTTTCCTTCTGTATTTTACCTGTGGCTACTGACTGGAAGACAAATTCATCTTTAGGGATAGTAGCTCTGTAACAATTCCTCTTAGTAATTACCAAGATCCCGATCCTCTACCAGCTATATTAAAAATATTGGGATGTACCCACACAAGGATGGCCCTTGATTAATTGATCATTTGGCTTGACTCTGTAATATAATTGCCGTTTTACAGAGGACAATCAATCACTTCATTTTGTTATTTATTTTATGGCCATTTGGGTCTTTCTTTATGAAGTAAGCCAAATATTGTGGAGGACATTATAGAGTGATATTCGAACAGATTCAACAGATGGCATTAAAATGGCCATGGTTAATGCACTGAAAAGCAGCCAACTGGCGCCATGGATGCAATGAAGATGTTATTGGGTCTGAGTTACAGTGTGAAAGTAGAAGCAGAGTGTACAAACTTAGATGTTTTCCAACCTAAAAGTAAAAATGTATTTTGTTCATATAACATTTAGAATCTTTTGATCAACCTTCATTTCTAGATTTTCTTTGCTGCTGTAGCAGATTTTCTATAACCAATTATGTTCTCTCTTCTCATGTGAATCTGTATCATTGACCTGCTAGGCCAGTTAGAGATGTATTGTCCTCAAGTTTTAATGTTTCATATGATGGACAGATGCTAATTCGTGGGAGGCACTGACTTATGGACATATACTGGTGGAAAGGCCATCATTTTTCAATAATGTTTCAATCTGTGAAAAGGATTTTGTAGTTTTCTATTCACTTTGCATTTGGAAATTGCTTTTCATTTTTGTGTCTCTTTTTAAAAGTGTATTTTATTTTAGTATGATAATTTGATTTGGATTTATTCTAATGTGCTTATCCCTAGTGCTGCGGTAAGGAATAAATGAAAAATGCATTGTGTCGATGGATGTTTCCGCAAGCTAAACCCAACATTAATACAAGTGATTTTTAATCATGATAATGATGACATTTGAAATTATAGCTAAACTTTTAATTGAATAATGGTCACATTCAGTTTGAGGTTATCACATTACATTTCCGTCTATCCATCAGTATGGACATCAAATCAAAAACATCTAATTTATGCATTACATATTCTATTCAAAGCTTTTTCTGTATATTTGTCAGTGATTCTTTCTTTTCCTCTAATGCTGGGCTGTCATATTTTCTCCAAGGTGTCCAATTTACTTTTTACTCCTTCCACCTGGAGGATCACCATGACTACCTTCTGATAACAGAAAACGGCAGCTTCGTGCAGCCACTGGCTCGCCTCACCGGCTCAGAGAGGCCTTCACCAGTTAACGCCGGCCTGTATGGGAACTTCAAGGCCCAGCTACGCTTCATATCTGACTTCTCTATATCGCTGCAGGGATTCAACATCTCTTTCTCGGGTATGAAGGCATATGAGGGTTCTGTCTGTAGGTGGCAGGGAGGGGGGAGCATTGGTAGGTGTGTAGACGGGATGGGTAGGGAGAGCTTTAAAAGAGAGAGGAAGATGAATTGTGTGGAGGAGTAAGGATGCAGACAATTTGGTGGGTGGAGTTGTTAAGCAGAAGGGGGTAGAAAGCACAAGTGAAAGGCATTGTGACAGACAGAAATGGAAAGACAGCTTGTTCAATGATAAGATCAAAAGTGCTAAGCCTCTCTAATGCGTGAATAAAGTAACCTGTGAGGAGTGATTTGTCGGTCAGAATGGGTGGAGGCTTAAGGTAGACCATGCCTTCAGGCTGCGCCGATCAGAGGAGGATAATTAAGAGACAACGAGGTCACGCAGGTAGAGGCTGTCTGACCGTGATGGGAATGATCATCAAAGCATACCATGTGGGTCAGTATCCTCAGGACTGAGGGGAAGGGGGGGGGGGTTTAAAGAAATAATGGGCCCCCCATGCAGAAACCAGGGAATGGAGAAATAGAGAGGTGGAGATGGGAGGCTGAGGCAGGGCGATAGACAGAGAGAAAAGAGATGAGACAGATGGTGATGCTGAGTGAGCAGGGTTGATGGAGAGGGTCGAGAGAGAGAGAGTGAGAGAGAGAGAAATACAGTATAGTAAAGTATAAAAAGGGAGAGAGAGAGAGAGCGGGTCTGCTTCATGAGCATTCTGGCTAAATGTTTGCCTGCTGTTCGCTGAAGTGAAGCATAACTTATGCAGCCATGAATATTCATGAAATGTAGTTTGTTAGTGTGTATGTCCTTGCATGCTCTGTAATTAGCATCTATAGATTTCTTGATTATAATTCATTTTTTTAACCTTTCATGACCTTTTGATGAAATTTTGCCAATGCTGTCACTCCACATCCTACAGTGGGATGCTGCTGTAACGTTTTGCTGTGTTGAAATCAATAGTCGCATATAGTTCGGCATACTGCGAAGTAAAGGCCGTGAGAGGAATGATGCAGGGAGTAAGACCTTATTCTTCTCATGCAGCCTGAGTTGCATCTAAATTTCAAACGATAAGGCCACCATCAGCCCATGTATAATAATAATAATATTGCACGCAGGGTGGCCTAGTTTTTAGAGAGCCCATCTTTCTTCCAGACATCCAGGGTTCAAGGTTTTGGCATGCATCCCAACCTTAAGAATTGTCCTTGAGCAAGACCGTTAATCCCCACGAGCTACGATATTGCTTACTTTGGCTGAACATGGCTGAACACACTCTGAGGTTTATGAGCAGGAGCAAGAGAACAAACAGTGTTTTTACCTTGGGGATTATTATCACTGACAAGTATAAGTAACAAATCATTCCATTGGCGTATTAATAATATAAATAAGACAGCATTTTTTGTTAGTTGCAATTGATTTTTTTGGCTATTTTGTTTCCAGAGTACGATCTCGAACCCTGTCAGGACCCTGGAACGCCCCGGTTTGGCTGGCACACAGGCTCCAGCTTTGGCATTGGTGACTCACTGCCGTTCTACTGCAACACAGGATATCGTCTACAGGGGGCGAGGGAGATTGTGTGCTTGGGAGGTGGCCGCCGCATGTGGAGTGCCCCTCTGCCAAGGTGTGTGGGTACGTTGTCAGCTGCTTTTATTCCATTTTCTTTACTGTTTGTGTATGTCACTGTTAGCCAATGTCATGTTTTAAATGTTTTTGGCACAGAGATTAACCTTTTACTAGACAGTCAAGAACTCAGTAGAATTGGATTTACTTAAATAGACCACAATTAAAAGCGCAGACCTGTAATTAATACTGATGTGAGCTGCTAGCTTAAAACTATCCTTGGAGATTTGAAAAGTGCTCCAAGGGCAGGTTAAGGAAGAGGAGTTAAGGGACAATACCACTGCACTGATTCCCCCCCCCTCAGAGAAGCTCAATTACATTACTTGCATATTTAAAGATCTACTTGTTTCATTGCAGAGGCATTATGTCATTTGAACTAGTTCCATTACACTAGTTTGTTAGTGCCTAACATGTTTTTGCATCACCCAACCTCTGGCACACCAGTTTAGCCTAGTGTTAGAAAAGGACCGCTATGATGGTATGAATTTTTTATGACGATAGTGCTGGGAAACAAATGGAAACATATTTATGTAGGGCTTGTAGTGACTTCTTTTATTGGTAAAGAGTCTTAAAGTAGACATGCTCTTGTTTTGAAAGGAAAACCAAAAAATTAATTCTTATTGTCTGCATGTTTGTTTTCTAACAGCGGAGTGTGGCTCTACGGTGTCCAACAATGAGGGAGTGCTTTTGTCACCAAACTATCCAATGAACTATGACAACAGCCACGAATGTGTCTACAGCATTCAGGTCCAAACGGGCAAAGGCATCAATATCACTGCCAGTACCTTTCAGCTTGCTCAGGGTGACATCCTTAAGGTAAAGACACAATGCAGTCGCTCCTCTTTGTTGACAGAAAATAGATTAGCAAGAAATAAACACAGGGCTTTGATTAAGAACCAAGTCAAGTCAGTTTGTGTCATTGTTTAATCAATGTTTAAGTATATAAGGCAGGTCTGGGTGCTCTTTTTATTATGTACAATATGGGAAACAAGGAAAGGGTTTTTGTGGAAAGCGCCAGGCAAGATATTCCTGCCTTGGAAGTTGAAGCAAGGGTCAAACGGCAGCAAAAGCAGCATCCCTTTGGAAAGGAAGGGGATTCACTTCTTTGCTCAAGGAGATTTTAACAGTTTTAGTAAGCACCACAAATGAGACGCAAATGACTACGTAGTCCCCACTTCACAGCTGGAACGCACTCTTTTTGAAACGCAGATGTCTTGTCTAATGCTCCAATTAACAGCATTGTAGACAACTATCAGTGTTTCTAGTAATAGGGTTGTGTAGACAGTAATCTCTTGTACTTAGTCATTTTGTGAACATCTGAAATGTGAAAAAGCATGCTCAGAGAGCTAAATTGACTTGAAAAAAGGGGGAAAAACAAAATGGAGAGAGCCCCAGTAGTATTTCAAAGGTAGAGCGCAGAGTCTTGTTTCCTTTTTTTGTTATTTCACAGATGTCAATCAAGAAGGATTAGGTATACTGCTGGAAATTTGTAGGAATTTAAAAGGGTGTTTCTTCAAAAAACTATTTTTTTAAGGCGCACGGATCAAAAAAGGTCTGTGGTAAAAATTGATAACAAATGAAGATTAAAAAAATGCAATTATGTTTAGCAAAAATCCGTACGACATAGAAACGCAAGTACCTTGCTAGTTGTGGAAAATACACTGATACTAAACTCAATTAATTAAAATTACAATTCTCATATAATATTTGGTTGATAATTGGTGTCTACTCACAACTTTTGATGAGAAAAATTGCATAAAGTAGAAAGAACAATTATTCCTCCAAACCTTAGAAAAATAGTCTTTTTTCTGTTTGACATCATGACGCTGCCTTGTTAGCTTTTCACATCTCATTTAGGACGTTGCCTTTGCAATCGATGTGCCATAATAAACAGAGGCGATACAGGACTAATCGCTTCTTTTTAATTGTGGCTCTCTTTCCCCAGTATTAATATTTAATTCTTAATATTATCATTCTACTTTGGTATGGGTATTTAATCCTCTACAAGCAGCAACACTCTCCATCATGTTGTTCTTCTCTGTCTCTGATCAGGTGTATGACGGTAAAGACGGTGCAGCCCCACTCCTTGGCTCATTCACAGGCATGTTGATGCAAGGTCTGTCTCTTACCAGCACCTCCAACTATCTGTGGCTTGAATTTTACTCTGACCAGGAGGCGACAGCAGCGGGGTTCCGGCTCATATACCATAGTAGGTCACATTTCATTTCCCTGGGGGAGGAGGGCCCTAAAGCTTTTCCAAATGACTGAATTTAGCCTCACTTCAGGAGCCAGGCATTTCAAGTAGCAGAATTTAAAAGAACATTTTAATTGACCCTCACCCTGCTTCACTGTGTCTTTCACTGTCAGGGTATCCATTAAACACAGCATGGTGTTTCCATGACATTCCTGCAGGAAAATTAGCTTTTTTCTTTCCACCCTTTCTCTCCCTCTGCC
The DNA here is from genome assembly GCA_943593645.1 of Bovichtus variegatus. Taxonomy (NCBI): domain Eukaryota; kingdom Metazoa; phylum Chordata; class Actinopteri; order Perciformes; family Bovichtidae; genus Bovichtus; species Bovichtus variegatus. The sequence goes on along the minus strand of CALSCE010009506.1, from coordinate 12,136,570 downwards.
TCTCTTTTTGTGAATCCATTTTCGCTCTTTCCCTTTGCCCTCTACTCTTGCAATAAGCGTCCATGCCTGCCTAACTGTACCTTGTTAAAGCAGGTGAATTATTGTTGGGATTGTTTGAAATCAGTGAGTTTGTTTGTGCATTATCAATGTCTATGTGCATGCACATACACATGCATACAGTGTGTTCCTTGTGCGTGTGTGTATTGGAACTTTGGGTCATTGCTGTAAGTGGGCCAGTAATAGATGGCTTTTGTTTCTCCCCCTAATTGGCTTGCTGACTGTGTATTGTTGCTAACAGTTTCTAATTTATTACTGTGACGAGAGAATGTTTTGGTGACAATGCATTTTGCAGTCCAATTTAAAGTGTTTTTGTGTTTCACCTGCAATTGAGCTCTTCTTTTCGTCTACCATATGGCCAGGTGCTGTTTTGACTTCAATAGTATGAAAGCAAAAAAGTTTTTTGCTAACTTGCAGTAACTAGGCCCACACTGGCAATTTTCCCTCTGTGACAATTACACTAAATGTGCCAGGTACAAACAGTTTTACTATAGTTCAAAAGCAACAGTTATACAATAGAGTGCAGTTCGGCGTTACACATGGTTTTGATTTTGCAACCTGGCAGGCCTGCCAAAATAATAATAAAATGTACATTAATCAGGTATGTGTAGTCAGTTACAACAACTAATTAAATTGCCATCAGCATCTAAATGCAACGACAATTAGTTCAGAAGAGCCTTTTGAGTTACAGAATTAGCCATAATTAAGTATCACATAATTAGATTTCATTTCAAATTTTTTCCAGGGATGTGCACAAGGTAAATTCTAAAGAATACAAAGTAACACCCTTTATTCACCTCAAAGTGCGGTCTTTACAACCAGAATGAAAAGCTCTTTTCAACTTGGAGAGGTTTGACAGATGCATGAACAGCACAGGGGCCAGGAGAAGGTGGGACATGGGCCGCTTAAATCTAGCCCGAACATTAAACCCGATCATGTTTTCATGACTCTTCTACCAAAAGTGTGTAGGTAATTTTCTAAATGTGAGCAGTAACTGCTGGAGATTTATACTGGGCATGACACTTGTAATACTGCCATAACATCTGGCATGGGCATGGACCTCGCTGTGAGGAGAGACCATAAATCAGCAATGCTGGGTTTATGTGCGGACACTGTTGCTGCATAGCAGAACACTTACATTTAGTACCTGAAAGAGACGAAAACATATAAAGACCATGGTCAAGTTCAGACATGGTGATCTTAAGAGTTATTGCAACATTTTCTTGTTTGTGGCTTGTTTATTTTATTTATTTTGTATTACCCCAAAGAGTTACGAGTGGATGGGCTGCTTCTCATTTGTGGTATATATAAATGCCCAGACTCGATTGAACAGTTCATTGTGAACAACTAATTGTGCTATTTGTCAAAAAGGAAACTTTTACTGCCACGTAATCTAAAAAAGTAAGACCAGCCCTCAACTGGAAAGTTATTCTCAAAGTTAAATCAATACCTTTTCCGTTTTCATGAGATGTTGTAAAGCTCAGTTAATATTTTCAACATGAACAGCTATCTGTAAACCACTTCCACATTCCCATTTTCTAGATAAATGTGAATGTGGCACTGGTTTACAGAATGGCTGGTCATTCTTCAACTCCTATTCTCCTCCAACCTTTTCACCTCCTCCTGTGCCTCTATCTTACTCGTCCAGGCTTTGAGCTATCCCACTGTGATGATCCAGGAGTGCCGCAGTTCGGCTTCAAAGTCACTGACCAGGGTCACTTTGCTGGAAGTGCCATCACGTTCGGATGCGACCAAGGCTACACCCTGCACGGCAGTGGCATACTCAAGTGCATGACTGGGGACAGAAGGGCATGGGACAACCTCCTGCCGTCATGTATAGGTAATCCTTTCTGTCCATGTCTGTATGCTGTCTTTGTCTCAATTGTTGGTCCCTCTCTCCCGGTCTCGGCCCATCTCTCTTTTATCTTTCTCCTTCTGTAGTGTTTTCTATTCTTATTCCAGCCAGGCACACTGTCAACATTGCTCAGCTAGGTGCTAATTCCAAGGATTTATCCCAACATGGTTTCTACTTAATTGAACTGTGTCGAAAGAAAATATGCTGCTTGTCTTTTTGTAAGTAAAGGTAATAAACACCTCTGATGTTTTAATATATATCATTGATCTCTCTGTGTGTTCTTAATGCAGCTCTCATTGAGAACACTATATTGAAGCAATCTGATTCGCTATTGAACTTTTTCTGTGATAGTCATTAATCAGCATTTTTCTAGAAGTAAAAGCATAATTATCATCATATTCACATCAGATTGAATATGGACATGATGCACAGTTGCCTGTACTTTCATATTCAAAACATGCTGAGACAGAGAGACAGAGAAATGATGAAGCTATTACCTGCACGCTGCTAGAGTCTGGAAGGTGTTGTGAGGCGGTGTCTGTTTCTTGATGTCTAGCAGTGATGGATTAAGGTAAAAAATGATTTATAAATTCCGGACATGTGCAGAATTGCACTTTAAATGCCGCCCTGCCCTACCGCCTTTTTCAATGAAACATGTATTTGTTCTTTTTTCAGGTGAAAGGACTTCGGTCTGCCATTGTGGCATGTTCAATACCATCACAAAAAAAACTAAATCAGTCTATTGATTAACTGTTTAACAGTGCTGGATCACTGAATGGTCAATCTTAATAGTGAGCTTTGTATCTGTGAGCTGAATGTAAAACAGGATTTCCAGCCATTTCTCCAGGGCCACATCCTGACTCCTGTCAAGGACTTTTACATTTGCCTGGTGTTATGATCCTGATTATAGCCTACCACTGTGGCAATCTAATGCAATTTTCCTATTAATTAGGTGCAGTTTGCTCTGTAATATAGATAGCAAGACGATAACCAGGGGAGAGACAACATAGATTGGCTGATATACAGTATATTGCTTCAATCATTAACATTTTTATCAGTGTCCTCCCTGCAGTGCAAGGCCCAGCCTCTATATTCTCTGGACACAGTATTTTTTAAAGTTAATTAATGGCATCATTAAGAGGCATACTTGGAGACAAAACAAGTTTTGCATCTGTGACTATCTCTGCCCAGGCAGGAAGTTTTCAATGTTCAGCAGAATTTAAACTGTTGCTCATTAGTCCTCATTGTAGACGCTGAGCTTTAGTGAGATTAGACTCTGACAGCATTTTTTCTGTATTTCAACACGCTGTATGAGCGTTTGCGTGCGTGTATGTGTCTGCCATTTCCACTTGTATAAGTTTGCATTTTTTGAGGATTTCATGTATTTTGTTTGTGCATGCAGCGGAATGTGGTGGGAGTTTCAAGGGTGAGTCTACAGGGCGTATCCTGTCTCCTGGGTATCCCTTCCCCTACGACAACAACCTGAGGTGCACCTGGACAATTGAGGTCAACTCTGGCAACATTGTCAGGTAACTCAAGTTGCTAATAACATGTATGGTCGTATAATACTTGCATAATTATACATATACTGTATATCTACTGTAAATGAAATAGTGTTTGCTGTTGCCTTTATACAACTAATAATATAGAATATTTAAATTAGGATGTTAAATAATTGTATTTAGCATCGTTACTCATGAAATATCTTGGGGAAGAAAATCTATAATCAGGTCTTAAATTATTATAAAGAAAGTAATATATTTGAATAAGCTTGTATCAACAAAGGCACATTAGGACATTCAGTGGATTTGTGTGATAAAACTAAAGGGAATTTGATTGACGTTTACATGAGAATGCAGTTTATACACAAGGAAATTGCCTAGAAGTAAACAGATTGTTGATTTAAATACATCTTAAACTAACTGAGGTCATCCTAACTTGACCTGTCTTTAAAAAAGACAAACAAACTCCTAAAAATGTTTTCATAAGATGTTGTAAAGTCCAGTTAAGATTTTAAACATGGACAATTCTCCTCTAAAGCAAGATGCCATCAAGAGAAACAGCCTGCAGCAGCTCCATTAACAATGATTGGGAGAGAGACTTTGCAGACATTGTGACAGCACCCAGGGGAATTTTCCCGGGACATTTTTTTTGGTTGAGAGCTTCTAGTATTACTGTGAAATAAAACCTGTTTGGACTTAGAGGTCGAAGTAAACATGGTATGATTTCATAAAGTCAGCCACATTCTTTGTCAGAAGAGCTGCTCCAGGCTGTCTCTTGATGAGATTGCAGATAAGTCTGTTGCGCTCGTATTTCTAACTTTGGCAGAAATTGATTGATGATACCAAATCTCAGCTGAAATACCCAAAAGCATGTGGACACAGTTTCTAGATAGCTCTCTCCTTTGAACTCGATTTAATCTTCTTAAATTCAGCAATCATTTTGCTTGCCTTCTTGAGAACAACGTTGTAATTGAAATGCGAAAGTGTATTATCGTTAAATCAGCTAAACACGAGTGACTATAGTGTCATACACGATGAATTTACCTCAGTCTGATCATATGTTCAATGCAAAGAATTAAACTGACTGAATTGAACTATAGCCAAACGAAGCTTAAGTAACAATCTCTTGTGTTCACGTCTCACAGTCTCCAGTTCCTCGCATTCGACACAGAGGCGTCCCACGACATCCTGAAGGTGTGGGACGGGCCTCCCGACAACGAGATGTCTCTGAGGGAGGTTAGCGGCTCGCTGCTGCCTGAGGGGATCCACTCCACTCTCAACATTGTCACCATTCAGTTCGAGACTGACTTTTATATCACCAAGTCTGGCTTTGCCATCGACTTCTCCAGTGAGTATTTTCTTCCAAGTAGTTGATGTTTACTGTAATTTGTTTGCTCTCAGTGAGACACTCTCTGAGGAGATGGAAAACAACAGGTATTTCACTTGGCTTATATGTAGGTAAATGTACGAGTCCATACAGGTCGATTACTGCCTGACTTGACAATGTGTCATAATTCTCCAAAAAAAATGTTTTTAAATCTAATTTGTAATACAATTTAAATATGTCTGTTTACACCAACATGTGTTGTCACCACAGAGCATTCTAGGCATGTAAGGAGTAAATTAAAGGTTAATACCATGTTGATTTCTAAGCATTATGTCCGCAAATTATGTGAAATGATCAAACGTAAGTATGGTGCAGCTTTTAATTTACACATTTCCTCATGACCTGTGGATCTCTCAGTATTTTATGTAATCTTGATAAGCAGTGGAAGTCCCAGCTATTTTGCAGTTCACTGCTATTAGTCTACTTGCAGTGTACATGTTCTGCTGATGAATAGTTTCAAAACTAAGCACATGAGTACAGCAGATCCACAACACCCTATATATGCTATGTGTGATGGGTTCGTATTTGTTTCATTTTCTTTAGTACACAGGCATGGCAGCATAATGTAAAAATCAATTACATGGGATTCACTGCACTCGTTTTAAGCGGGAATCAATTCTGGAGAAACATACTGCACTTAAATACCCAGTTTGCTTAAGGCTAGTGGTTTTCAGAACAAATATCTAGCTGTGTTTAGTGAACTTCTGCAGACCTTCTTCAATGAGTGACAGTGTCGTGTGGATGGTACCCAGGATGTTCTTGAGGATATTGGTGTATATCAGGTTTGAAGCGGTTTGCAGTACAATTCTAACAAAATTTTCTTTAGGTTTTAAACCATAATTCTGAAGATGGTTACAATAACATTCATCGTCTATGTGGAATTGAGGTTACGTGTCTATTTATAATTACAAGTTTAAGTATTATGATCACTTTTTTTCACAGATGTTAGACTTACATTTTGAAAATGGATAATCAAATGTATTGTGCTAAGTATGTCATCTATTAATCACATCATATACAATATGATCTCCATTACCATTATTATTTGGATTTTTGGATACATTTTGTTACTTGATGTATTTCTTTCTGGATGCATTTGTATTTCAGGGAAAAAAAAGCAACACCAAACTGCAATATACTTAACTGTGTTAAGTCTCCCAATAAAGTCTGTCGAGATGGGAATATTTGAAGAATCCATCAGATTTTCCAGATCCTTCTTGTAGCTCTGGGCTCCACAGCTGTGGTTTAGGAAAACAGATTAGGCGAACACAGCAGGATTTCGACTGATATCAGTCAGTAATCTGCTCTGTGGTCGTACTCTGTTCAAACCAGAGTTTCAGCTTGACAGCTGTCGACCATATGATATGAAACACTGTGTGCGTGTGTGTTCTCTCATGCAATCATTGATTCTCCGTACTTTGCATGCACATGTGTACGTCTGTATGCGGGTGTCACATGTGTGTGTGTGTGTGTGTGTTTGCCCTGCAGGTTCGCTTGCGACAGCTTGCAGAGATCCAGGTATTCCTATGAATGGTAGTCGCAATGGGGAAGGGCGGGAGCCTGGTGACTCGGTGACCTTCTCCTGTGATCCGGGATATGAATTGCAGGGGGAGAGCAGAATCACCTGCATCCAAGTGGAAAATAGATACTACTGGCAACCCAGCCCTCCAAGCTGCATCGGTGAGAGAGTTGGATGGTGTGAGTTAGAGAGAGGGTGATGTGTGGAGGAGACAGAGTGAGGTATATGCATTGAAGGAGAGAGGGAGGGAAGTATGGGGGATCAGAGTGAAAGAGAGATGGTGAGAGGAATGGGGAGCAAGGGAGTTTTTCTATTAACTGTCTGTAGCAGAGACTAATTCTCTCTCACTGTTGTCTTAAGAATATGTGCAGGATAAACAAGACTCTTCAGATATGTTTGAGCCGTTGCCAACTCTTATGTGGACAAATCCACCACTGTAGCCAGTCAAAGACTGAGTACTCCACGGTCTCCCAGAACAATGTCTTATTAAAGCTTAACAGCTAATTACTCAACAATGCAATTAGAAATAATTACACTAAGTAGATCCAAAGAAACCTCGATGTTGTTGCCCACAGGTCTAACTAAGGTTTTGTTTTCTGACCAGAAAAGGGTTAGGCATTTGTACGTCTCGCTATGCAATTACAGGATCACACAAACAAGTCTGTATGAGGGAACGTTGATGTCCTTTTCCTTTTACAACTTAAGTGTTACTGCACCAAAAAAAAAACAACCTACTCATCAGCAAGGGTCTAAAACTTCCTCAGAGTGAAGCATGACAGCTGGCAGTTTATTCATCAAACTCAACGAATGACAAGTAAAGCCTTTTGTGAGGCTTTAAGATTTAGACATGCTGAGGCTCTAAAGTGTCCTTAAAATCATATAAACATAATCCATCCATCTTAATCCTTGAGCAGAAATGTCTGTATGCATTAATTGATTAAGTTGTTTTAATATCTTGTTAGTTTCATATCTGCCTCAGTCCCAGTGAGATCCCAGAGTCGCATATCAACAGTTTTTTTATCAAGATAATTAAGCAAGGAGCCTTAAAAGCAGTTTATGACACTTGGATTGTTAAAAAAAAAAAAAAAAAAGTGGCAGAACTGAGTTCCTTTTTATTGCTTAAATAATTTATAATTGGAGGCTTTATTCTCCACATTTGTTGAATTGTACAGTATGTTTATTCTCCATGTTTCTCATATTTTATTCCTATCGGATATGTACAACTACACAGGGAGATGAACTTTGTTTTATTGTCTACAGTGCTGACCTGTTGAACGCTGAACTTAACAGGCCTCAGCAGAAATGAATTTGAAAATGTACCAGAAAAATGTGATGCCTAATAAAGGTCTTGTAATCATAATGTAGGGAAATAATGTCAGTCTTTCTAAAGCCCTGGTTTGTGTCCTGGCGTCATTGCAGTACCTGATGGTGGTTGCTGATAGAGGTTTGACAAAGGTCATATCATTTGAGTCAATTATATTTAATGACCTACATGTGCGTATTCCTTACCTGTCTCAAACTGAATTCAGCTCAGCCAAAGATGCTTGCAGCAGGTCGGGGACATTAAAATATTTTTTGGTGACCACCGTGTGCATCTTTCTTCCTTTTTCTTCTCTCAAGCTCCTTGTGGTGGAAATGTGACTGGATCTTCAGGATTCATCCTCTCTCCCAACTACCCACACCCCTACCCACACAGCAAAGACTGTGACTGGCTTATTGCCGTCCACTCTGACTATGTGATTTCCTTGGCATTCATCAGGTAATATGAGCTGCTACAATGTCCATTTTACTTTGTTTAGTTGCTTTTAGTCAAAACACAAAACAAAAGAAGAGTACATTGAATTGTGGGTTTGATACATTCCTCACACGTGTGGATCACGTAAGTTGTTTTAAGTTGAAACGACCATTAAAAAGAAAAAATCCTGAAATGTAAGGTTTCTGCAGGACATGAATTGCGGCTCCTACAAAAAAAAAAAAACTACTAGAGAGGGCGGAAAAAAAAAACAGTTGTCGTTTAAGTGCATGGTTCAGTAGCTTACAAGATGAAGCTTTCCCTAAACCTGTGGTATGTTTGTAACCTGTCTGAAACAGAATGGAGTCAGTTCTTAGTGGATGCACAGCGGCTCAGGTTGTGCCTTGGAATTGCTTGTTTTCTGCAGTGGAACCAGCTATAACATCACAGTATTGAGCAAGGTTGGCCATGTGTGTTAAGCAGAGGACCTGATTTTGAGTCCAGGTGTGTTTTGGAGATAGGGGGAAAGCAGAAGTGCCTCTACAAATACCTAGAAGGCAGGTATCCTGCCACTTTGCTGAAATGTGGAGAAACAAGATTTCTGGAAGAATACTGTATATTGCAGGCATAACTGTGATACTAGGGAAACTCATTTCCTAGGCTGAATCACACTCAGACCATAAGCTTTACATTATTAATTGCAATCTAAATATGTAGCAGCAATACTGGCAGAGCAAACTCGCAGATGGGCCTGAGGGCACTTTTCATGGGCCCTGTTGCTCTTGACTGTTATTTTTCTAGTCGTTTCATGAAGGGCTGGAGAAGGAGCATACATTGCCTCTTTCTGCACTCCCACCCACTTTCCCATTTCTCACCATGTTTCTTTTTAAACTTTGTCCTTCAAAACAAACATATAATAGAGTTAGCACAATGCTGCTTTCTCCCTTGGGAATGGCAAATGAAAGGATGGAGTTATGATTTTAAATTGGAGTTGCCTTGATCCAACTCAAATGCAATTATCTCCAAGCTATTTACATTTTTGTCATAAACCACGCTCATTATTTTGAAAACAAATGCTCCGCTCTCTCTCACTGCGGCATGTGATTTGATATACAGCGCTACAATATGAAACGATCTTTTCACACTGCATTGCCATTGCCGTCTGGGAAGATTTTGTGCCAGCGCTGTGTCACAACAATTTAATCTCTTCTTACCTCTTGGGGGAGATATCTTTTTTTATCTCTTTGTCTTGAGATGCAAAACAAATCGCTTGGCATGACTCACTTCTAGCACTGCGGTGCACACTCTCATTTTGAAGCCCTAATGCATTCTAAATCTCACATACAATCTGGTGGTTAAGATTGGGCAAAATAATAACTGTTTTATCTCATTTGTGTTTCATTCATTTGAAACAGCTTCAGTATTGAGCCCAACTACGATTTCCTGTATATCTACGATGGGCCTGACAGCAGCACTCATCTGATTGGCAGTTTCCAAGACAGTAAACTTCCTGAGAAGATTGAGAGCACTTCCAACTTCATGTACTTGGCATTTCGCAGCGATGGCTCTGTGAGCTACACCGGCTTTTATTTGGAATACAAAGGTAGGCCGACAAGCATTTTCACAGAATATGTGTGTGTGTTACTGCAGGGGATTTAGTTGGTTACTTGCGTATATAAATTAATTGTAAAATATTGTCTTTGAAGTTTGTTACTCTACACAACTATTTTTTTCTGTTCATGCCAGCTGTGAGAATATCCTTTGATTCCCTTGTATCCATTTCTGCCATGTTTACCATGTACATTTTTTAACATTTAACAAGTTAGGTAGTGTTTAATCAAAAACACCCTTGAAGTCTGTATAACTATTTATACCTATTCATTACCAACTCCACTCATTTTAAACACTGTTCTAAAAGTTTTGTTCTCTTGATTGGCAGCAAAACTGCGGGAGGCTTGTTTTGATCCGGGGAATGTAATGAATGGCTCTAGAATGGGTACTGACTACAAGCTGGGATCTATGGTGACTTTTCATTGTGAGGCTGGTTACCTGCTCCAGGGCTACTCCACTCTGACATGTGTCATGGGCAACAGCAGGAGACCGGAGTGGGAAAGAGCCAAACCAAGCTGTCAAGGTGAGAGGCAACACTTCTACATTAACAGAAAGCCTGGGTAGCAGAGAACTGCACTCCAGCTGTTTGGTCAATATTTGATACTATGTGATACCAGGACTGCTGTGGTGTACAAGTCTCACGCAGAACGCAAGACTCAGATGAGCAAATTTACTTTTATTGATGGAGAGCGCTTACATTTTTACAGATCATTTATTGTTCAATCTTAAAGTAAAAAAAAAAAGGACACATTTTATATATATATATATATATATATATATATAAAACTTGAACAAAAAGGAGTCAATTTCATCTGATGTAGACTGAACTACAATCAAACGACCTCAGTGTCCTAAAACATGGAAAGAAAACTGTGTAAAATCACACTGTTTAGTATATCAGGCCATGGCATGTGTATTTTGTTTTTGATGACACCCTCAAAGGGTAAATACTATTAAACTATACATATTTGAGAAACTGGATATCAAGTTTCTTAATGCTATAACTTTAAACATTTAACAATATAGCTTTAGCAAGGCTTAATTATATATTATGACATAAATATTATGTTAAACTTTGTATCAGTTTTTAAACTCAAGCTGTTGTTGTAAAATACCCTTTAGCCATCTACTTGCTTTATTTGTTTTGTGTAGCCTACAGTTTGTTCCCGATTGACAATGAAATAAGTTATTATAGGTATTCTAATAAGTATTGTATTTTTAATAAATAATAGAAATATTGCCGTATGGCCTTAGCACATTCCCAAAAAACGTTCATATCACACTTGATACCGTGTAGCCTATCCTTTTTAATGAGGAATTTGAAAATGTAAATGACAGTTGTCAGAGCATAAAATCAAGAATCTGCTGATCTTTACGAATCAAACGGCGTCAGTGCTGAAAACATTTGGAGAACCGTGACACCGCTTGACAACATTTTCGAGTTGAAACCAAAATACAAGTATGAACCTGAAAATAAGCATAATATGTCCCCTTGAAACTTAAAACCTGCAGGTAATCTCAGCAGAGTAAACTGGAAAGAAATGTGTATGTAACTACATTCATGATATACAAGCCACTGACATCACAAGAAGTGAGGCAACAGTAAAATAAAAGACTTCACCACAAAGGTTAAGGGTACTTTTATTGTCTCCCATGGGAGAACATTGTCTTGGAGAAGTGGGAAAATTGCTGCATCAGCACCAGACATAACAATAAAAAAATTAAATAAAAACACATTACATAAAAACACATAAGTAGAAATCAGCCTGAGATTTAAAATAAAATAAAAATAACAACCAGCCAATCAATCCCATTTCATTCAGCATGTTAAGAGCTACAGATATTATATACAGATATATTTACATGTTTACAAGCCTCCATGAGTTGTCCATTGATCAGTTTGACTGACAGAGGGACACATGAGTGTTTATAACGATTGTGCTTCAACACATGAGCGGCGTCAGATCCTCCTGTTGGCCTGCTGAGGAGCAGACCGCTCTAAGATATCTTTGGGGGTGCGGGGTATGGATGTCTCCATAATCTCCCCGCCGTCTTAATCAGACTGAATATTTGAGCCTTAAGCTTTACCGTTAGGTTTCCAAACCCGCTGGTAATACCATAATGTCAAATAAATAAATAAGTATTTTATTATCTTTTTATTGGAAATATAAAAAGCCACAATGTTTGATTGGTCTATAGAGTCTACCTGCTCTGCAGAATTAGTTTGTTTAAACTGACAGTATTTGAAGCAACCTCATAAAGTGCTGTCGAAAAATTGTAAATTTTATAGTTGTTGGAATTTTATAGTTTTACAATTTCAGTGTGTTTCAAAGAACATAATATACCAAACATTAATTGTTTATCATTCACAGCCAGAACTGCAGTGGAAGTGATTCCCTAAAGCTTTTCAGTATCACTGTGAACCCAATGTCAAGGAGAGAAGATGTGAGGCGTTTTTAAGATAACTACCCGCTCCTCCCTCCAGTAGCGTTACACCATTTTTAATACTTCTCAAAGTATCTGATCTGCCAAGGATGAATTAGAATTCAGCTCTCATTTTCAGCAGTAGGGAACAGGGGCACCCACTCTCCCACCAGGGAGCAATCCATTACTTTTACAGTTGGCACCTGTGTAACTTCACTGAACAACCCTTTGGGTTACAGGCTTTAAAAGGGTCCACCAGCATCTCTGGATTTAGTATTTTCACTTTGAGACCAAATTTGAACTGATGACTTAACAGTTTAGAGGCTAAATGTAATGGCTTCAGCTGCACCAGCATATGGCCAGCTCCTGTCCCGTCACATTATTTTGCAATTAACTGAAGTTGATAGAGAAGATGCAAAATCTTCAATTAACTTTAAAGGAGCGCTGCATAGAATTTAAAGGGATCTATTAGCGGAAATTGAATATAATATTCATAACTTTGTTTTCATTCATGTATAATCAGCTGAAGCTCAGAATCTTTGTTTTTGTTTGCTTGGAATGAGCCCTTCATTTCTACATAGGGAGCAGGAAACTCTTCATGGAATCCACCATGTAGCACCACCTTGTTTCTACAGTAGCCTATAACTGACAAACCAAACACTGGCCTTTCACATTTTTACGTTTCCTGAACGCCACAGCCATGGCTCTCTAACGAGAGTCGTGGGGGGGGGGTATTCAGTTGGTTGCAATCTGCAACCTCATAGCTAGATGCCACTAAATCCTGCACACTGCTCCTTTTTAAAAAGACTGATTCCTTTGTTATTATTGGATGTTGAATTGTATTGTGGCAGCAGCAACCGCACTGTAATACATAGACATTCTAAAAGTTCTATCTGTCTAACAATTTCACGTACTTGAATTCAGTGTTTTTATACATAAGATGTACATTTCAAACTACGGATAACATGGTAAGTAGAGCCAGACTAATATATTTGCAGGACATTATGACATTATTGGTTGACATTAGCTTATCACAGACCGATAAGATAACAAGAAATTGCAGTACAGATATGCCAAGGACATGTTTGAGTACTCAAACAAGTTTAAAAAAAAAACTAATTTGACCGATCAAATTTGTGGGATCAGCAGTGGTTAGGCTAATTGTTATTCCGATCAGTTACAATTTGTCTGTCATATTTTTACATTTCCATTGAGTCTGTCCACATTTTAACGTCTCGTAGATACATTCAGCAGATTGGATTAGGTTCCATTAGCTCCCATCTCTGTCTAACTGAAGTGGATTGCAGAACAGGGTCAATATCCTTCAAATGTAACAAGTTAAAAATGTAAAATAATTGGAACCTCTTCATTTGCAGCGTCCTTTCTGTTTGTAATGATACAACATTCTGACATTTTTAAAAAGGCTGCATATTTGCATACATGTTTGAACATTTTGTTAGTTTGGATTGTTAAAGTGCTCTGAGCTCTCCTTAAAATAAAATGTAATACAAATGACTTCTTAAATGACAACCTGAATCTCAATATCATCATATGTTTTGACGTAAGTAAGCTTTTTTTCTGGGGATTTTATAGAACAACAAAATGATTTTGCAGGTTTTTGCAGTGCGTCCACATCAGTCCCCTGTTAGAATGGAACAATTAAAGCATATCTTGAGAATCCCTTCCTTTCCGTAGTGCTGCTCTCACCTGCTGTGGATTGACGGTACAGTGTGACCTCCTTCCCAACAGCAGCATTCTCAAATTCCTCACCCAACACAACCCTATGGCTCCCATTCTGTCTGACAAATCGTCTTGAATCTGAGTCCTAGTGCTGTCATCACGTACCAGTATGTGTCATTACATGGCTCTTGCTACTCCAACAACCAAATGTGGATAAATTGCTGATCCACCTTTCTAGGTTAGCGCCTCTGCTCGATTTTACTCCTCTTTCCCTGCGCTCCTCGATGAAACAGCAATGACATGTGCATTGTGTGTGCCACAGGGGGTTCAGAGCAGCTGGTGCCAGCTTCCCTCCGACAAATGAGTGTGTGTTTGTCGAGGCTCCCCCACCTAATGGCTCGGTCTGAGGCTACTGTGTTAGAGACTTCTTGGCAAATTAGGTACATCATTAACAGCTTAAGATAGGACTCTGAGATGCGACGCAGGTGCAGGACAGACCACAGCTTATATTGAGGAACCTCAGCGGCAGTTGAATATCTGCCTACACTTTGATGATGGTGAAAGAAAAAATATGCAAGGGTATGATATTTTGTTTGTAGCTAATAGTTTTCGAAGACGGGTTTTTGTTCACCCCTTGTGGATGGGGTCTTTATACCTTCCTGTGGCTTTAGTAGCACAAACTGTATTACTGCATACATGAATGGATCGTGTTTTCTAATGTTCTAATCAATCAAGATTGTAAATACTTATCCAGCAACTTCAAAACAAGAGCAACTGGACTTGTTATTTACACAGTCTGGTGAGTGAAAGCCTGTTTCAGCTGAAAAGTTGAATCCAAGTTTCTCAAAACATGCTGCTGGGCGATATGGGCTGATTGAAGTCAAGGCGTGTGGAACTTTTGTGATTGTGTATTTTGTTGATTGATGGTGTTTTTATGTATTTTGAAGGCAAAAAGTACTTTTCCTCGCTGGTTGTTTCCCTCTTAGGTTTTAACCCTGTAAACAAAACTCCGAACTTCCTTTTACAACTCACTTTCCTTTTGAAAATGTCCCCAAAGTCTCTCATGTGTCAAATTATTTTGGTATGCTGGCCAAAATTATGTTTATCCGCAGCTGAAAGTTGAAAGGTGACTTCTCATCTCGTTCTGTGATTTGAATTGCTTACCTGTGCACTTGTGCCGGTTCAAGCAGATTTGCTGATTGTACTTTATTGCCTCATTTATTGCCTGGTTGTTTCACATTTATTAACTGTATTTCTCTGTTGCTTCCCTTCCTGTTCCCACAGCCCCCTGCGGAGGTCACTTCACAGGTTCAGAGGGAACTGTGCTGTCTCCAAACTACCCACATAATTACACCCGAGGCCAGAGCTGTGTTTATGACATCTTCGTCCCTGGGGACTTTGGTAAGCATTTAAAGCATTATTTTCACAGAGTTGCAGAAAACTGTTAAATTAGTCTGTTCAACAGCTGCTTGTACCCCATATGTTGTGTCGGTTTCTAGAAATATTTTAACTTCATAGATGAAGTGAGAGGAGAAGGCTAAGCGATAATTGTCTATCTTTTCTGTTAATGATGAGGATAGAGGATTTTCTATGAAAAAATGGAGGCTAACTCTCAAAGCGGGTCATAGGTGATAGAGTACTACCAAACAAAATGTTCATAATTTATTTCCTTGTAGTGCATAAGTTTTGTTTCATGCATTTCAGTGTTTTGTAAGTTTGGATTGATATGTTTGATAGTTATAGCTGTAGACTGTAAATAAGAAGTGGTCGTCACTGTGACGTCGCCCATTGATTTGAACAAGAAGTAACAACGAGAGGACGAGAGTGTGGAGCTAAGTACAACTGAACGCTGAACAAGACATTTTTAGGTGACCAAAATGTTCCAATTAACTTTTATGAATTGAAAACACACTATGACGGTGTTAAAGTTCGAAGACTAAAACATGGACAACACCCAAACCGTACAACACAACGTGGTAGCGACCTGTCAATCAGAAGGTAACCACATCCTAAAGCTGCTTTATCATCTAGTTTTCTCTAAACGGGACCATAATTTACTAAATGGATAAGTGTAGTCAAGTCAGAAGTAGGGTCACTTTCTCATAGACTTCTGTACAATCTGACTTCTTTTTGCAACCAGAGGAGTCGGTGGTTTACGGCACTTCTGCATTAGTTACACTTTTCAGACCCGGAGGTTGTTTAAAGTCTTTGACACTTTTGTTAAATGCTTGTCTGCTGCTTGATTAATATTCACTCCCTGTATACTTGCTTTATATCTGACAAGTGAATTGACAGAGAATCACGCCAATGGTTACAATATAAAATGGCAAAGGTCAGTCAGTCCACTGCTATTCCTCACAGTGGTGCGTTTCTAATGAAATCATATTTAATCAATACATAAATGTTAGCATTCCATACCAACATACTGTTGGGGGACTGCCGCAGGCTGTTTCCCACTCTTACGTATGACTTGAAACACAACCTGAAGAAAAGCAGTGTTTGGGCTCCTGCAAGACGTGGTAAAGCAGAATAGAATCAGGGCAAAACATATTGATTGTGCTGACATGAAAAAATGCTTTGTACCATAGATAATGGAAAGGAAGGTCAAGCAGCAGATGGCTGTGGGCAATAGATGGGGCAAGCACATTGTGAAGTGTATCCAAGCGCCGTTGTATATACATAATTCAGCAAAGATCTCAAGAAGACCTTGATGCACTCTGGCTCAATATTCCATGTTAGTCATAAAGACCTGCAGAAATCGTAGAATGAGCTTTTTATTCTGTAACGCCCTGTGCTTATGAAACACAGATTAATCCCCTGTGTGATGATCCAGCTCAACAGTTTACATCCTCTGTTGCCATCTTCCACCGCTCATGGAGTCCAGGAATCCACAGATCTATTTCTTTTATATAAATATTGCATATAAATGCAGCCTTTGCTCAAACTGCCGGCAAAAGCTTAATGCAGTGTGCAAGTCGCCAAGCAACATTCCCATCTGGGCCTGCAAATTTATTCCAGGGAGTGCAGGCACAGAGGCTATTGAAAAGTCACACTGATTATGAGCAAGGCTTCTGTGGCGTGACTTGAGGGAAAGTCTGATTAGTAGTCCAAATTGAAAATGTTGAGACAACAACTATGACGTAAAAAAGGAATTTAAAATGTTCTAAAGCAATGCACCCCTCTGTTCTGTAGTAATGAGTCTCAAATATAAAGTCTAAAGCAGACGGTGCCGCTGCACCAACATCGTATCACTACTGTAGTAGTGAAAATCTGCTAATGACAAAACTGAGCCTATTTGCATACAGTATGTAGGTGCTTTTAGAAAACTAGCCATTGACTTGTCATACAGTACAGTATATTGCAACGACAGCACCAGCCTAACATGATTTATTTCCATTAAGTTATTTCACTTAATCATGTGAGTTTAATTACATTAAAAACAAGGGAAAGTAATGTATGTAGACTCCAGCATGTTAGTGCTTTTAACCTCCATATAAAACAGTACAGAGATAAATTCAGTTTTTTCTGTAGCAGCTTGGCAGCTGAGTGTAGCCTATAACAGAAATCACATTTCAGTGTCTAGTATACAGGTAATTGAAATTTGTAAGCGCCTAGGGTAGTACCAAACGTGTGTCCTAGTGTGTCCCTAATATGACCGATAGCGTATCATAAGCCTTTAAGACATTATGTCAACCTGGTTGAACTGGCAGGAGGAGGTCAGTGGGAAATCTCATGACTGTGGCCCAACAACCTGAGGGCTTTACACTTGGGTGGGGGGTTTGCAGTATTATGTGGATGTAGGTCTTTTGCTGTCAAGGTGTAGCTACAAGGCTACTCTTTGGTATAAATATATGTATTGTAAAATGTTTCTGAATATTTGAAATATGTTTCAAGCACACTGGGCCTGTGGGAAGACATACCCCTACCGGAGGTCTTCTCAGAAGACTGAACAGGTTTAGAGTTGGAAACAGTACATTTCATTAATTAATCATGTGCTTTTAATGATTATTATTAGAATATTTGATCAAGTCAGTGCCAGTCCAATGCATGACATCACATTAAAGCTATGGTTGACAGGGTGGCAAACAGCCTTCAGCTGTTGGTTGTCAGAATGAAAGCTTGATGCTTGTTTGAATTGTTGATCGTCGTACAATTGAGATCACTAAAAATAAGTGGCTTGGCAACACCAATGAACAGTGTTAGACAGATGTTTTTTTTCAATGGCATAATTACAAGGTAGCCTATGGTATAATGAGGTACATTTAAATTGTTACAATGACCTCCTGTGAGCCTGATCATGTTTCTTTTAGCAGGCACATCACAGCTTATTCGATGGGGATATTAAGCAAACAAAGCAGAGCTGGAAAGTGTGCTTCATATTTGAGTAAATAATGTTGAAAGGTTCATTTTAGTAGTACAATTTGCAATTTTCCCAGATATTGGCAGTTATCTCACAGATGATACTATGACTATCACAGGTTGTGAAAAAAAACAATCTTCAGTTAATTTCAGCTTTGCCATGTTTTTTTTTCACATTTGGCTCTCTTGTTGCTCGAGCACCTGGCTGGTGAAGTTGTGACAGCACCCTGTCTACAGGAGTGAATAAATCTGACAGCAGCACTCTTTTTCCTTCGACCCCGAGGTGAAGAATTCAGCATTCTTTATTTGTTGTTGTAGTTCTTTGTTTTAGTATAACCGTTAAAACTGAGCAACCAGATCAAATCCAATTGTTGATAGTGATTCAGATCTTGTTGCCTGGGGCAACTGGGCAGCTGTTACTGTCGAGCCCTGCATGTCCTGCTTTAACTATAAACAATTTTTTTTCTTTCTTCTAACTAAAAGGTTTGTGCATGCATACATATGTGACTAATACTGATGACATAATCAGCTACATTCCTCTTTTTGTTTTGTCTATTATCTGTTGGAGTTTTTCCTAAATGCACAGATTCCAAAGCGACTTACAATAAGTGCACACAACCATGAGGATACAAACTCCGAACAGCAAGAATCTCGCAAGTACATTAGCTTCAAATAGGTGTAGTCATACAAGTGCAGTACAATAGCTTCAAATAAGCCAAACCAATGGAAGTGCAACATACAGAAACAATAGGAAAAAAGAAAAATGCAGCCATTAGCTACAAATAAGCCAACCAATTTAACATACAAAGAACCATTTTTATTTTTTTATATATAAAAAAATTAATTATTATTATTGGCTGAGGTGCAGTCGAAACAGGTGGGTTTTTACTCTGCGACGGAAGGTGTGAAGACTTTCTGCTGACCTGACATCAATGGGGAGGTCGTTCCACCTTTTTGCAGCCAGGATAGCAAACAGACGGATTTTGTTTGAGAGGTATCTGGGTCCTGCTCGCAGTGAGGGAGTAGCGAGCCGATTGGCAGATGCCGAGCAAAGAGAGCGAGCTCTGGTGTGTATGGTTTGAACAATGTCCTGGATGTAGGAAGGGACTGATCCATTCACAGCCTGTAGGCCAGCACCAGAGTCTTGAAGCAGATTCGGGCAGCCACTGGTAACCAGTGAAGGAAGTGAGATGTAGTGTGGGAGAACTTTGGGAGATTAAAGACCAGTCGGGCTGCAGCATTCTGGATGAGCTGTAGAGGTTGGATGGCACATGTAGGCAGACCAGACAGGAGGGAGCTGCAGTAGTCAAGGCGTGAGATGACAAGAGCCTGGACCAGAACCTGCGTTGCCTTCTGGGTCAGTAGGGGACGAATCCTCCTGATGCTGTAAAGAGTGTGTCTGCAGGAGCGGGCTGGAGTAGCTGTAGCATTTACTCTGGGTGTTGTCAGCACAAAGGAGTGTGACAGCGGAAAAAGTTGTGTATGTTTATACATGTGCTGAAAGTTGGCAGATGTTTTTGTTTAGTGGTATCATAGTAGTCTTTGTATAGATTGACTGTATTTTGCCCAAGCTGTCATGGTTTCTGTCTGACTGATTTAACAATCATGTGGATGGGTGTATATGTCTGTGTTTTTTGGACCGCATTTTGCACCTGATATACGAACATTATGTATGCACATAATAAACATCCATCCACAACATCATAATGCTCCACAGTGTAATTTAGTTCACTGCTGCCTGAAGCATCCCCTCAATCATACAAATAAATGTCTGTTTTTGCATAGGACATGCTGGTCCTACATGATGTATATTAACTACTTGGGTACCTAGTTTCTGGGCTTATCTGTTGCCTACATGTTCATATGGGCATTTATGCACTGTATTCCAGTTGATAATCATAAAAATTATAATAAAAAAAAGGATTTGGCAGTAGACACAGGGTATAGTCAGTAAAACGGCTCTATATTCATTTGTGAGCCATCATTTTTTGGTTGCTCAGCCCTCATACTTATGAACTGTGCATATTTTTTTTTACTTTGCACCATTCAGATGTCATTAAGGTACAATGTGCATCTGTTTTGCCCTTTTCAATGTTTAATTATTCTGTCAGAAATAATGGTTGTAGTCATATTTCAAACAATAACTCTGCTTCTTTTTTAAACATATGAATTATTTATGGCAAACAACCTTTGCCTTGGGCACTGCTTGTAAAC
Organism: Bovichtus variegatus; assembly: GCA_943593645.1. NCBI lineage: Eukaryota > Metazoa > Chordata > Actinopteri > Perciformes > Bovichtidae > Bovichtus > Bovichtus variegatus. Next base: position 12,116,230 of record CALSCE010009506.1, on the reverse strand, counting down.
ATACAGACATACACTGCCCCACAGGAATTTACTGTTGTTTACACCAAGGCCGTTGGTTCGACAGTTGAGATATTTTGACACCCAAATGTGTGTACTGGTACATAGACAAAAAAGAAATAAAAAAAACATGTGGACACATTTTATATTTGCGAGAAATGCCAAACCGTGCTTCAAGGTAAATAGATTTTTTTTCCCGGCTTAAGTTTGTATAGTTTGTATTTAGCCTTGAGGATGTCTTTGTTTGGTGCAGCATCCTTTGTGAATGTTTGATGGCTTCAGAGGGGAACCACATTATTTCAATTAGCAGCATAGTTTTTCTTGTATGTGTCTACTTTCTCTTTTGTAAGGTAATATGTGCTTTTTTTTGTTTTGAATAAAATTTTGCAGGAAATATCTCCAATGGGATGTTACTACATTAACTCCACTACTCCAAATATCATTAACTTCGTAGATAACCTTTGAAAATCGACCTTGGAGCTAATCATCTCAATAAAATTGAGATGATTGTCAGAATCCATTTACATGACTGAAGTTGAAAATTGAGGCCAACTCCTAATGCACTCCTTGCAACACTCTGCAATAGTATCACTACATACGCCTCCAGCTCTGGACCTAATTTTAACAAGGTTTCTGTAGCAGATCGAATAACCATTAAAACACCATATTTGTGGTTAACTTTGCAATAGTTGCATTTCATCCAAAGGTAGTTAGTGGTAGATGCTCTCTGGAAGGATGCTCATAATGAGTCATTGGTGAATTTGATTTCAAAGACATCCAGTCACCTCTGTTTGTTTTTTTTTTTTTTTTGTTAAAGCTGCAGTGTATGTGTCTATATAATACTAACAACAACATATGCACATCGGTTGCCACAGAATGTGTCAGGAGGCGAGACAGGAGCCCTGACAGATTGCCGTAATGAATCTGCGCTGTAACGAGATGGACAGAGAATGAGTTAAAGACTGTGGAGACTGCAAACGGTAAAGGGAGTGAGTCTAACAACGAGAAAGAGGCACATAGATCTTGCTGGAAAGGCTCTGAGAGAACAAGTTTAGATGGAGAGAGTGATAATGAGTGAGAGTTATAATGAGCGAGACACGGAATGAGAACACAGGGAGAGAGAAACGAAGTGTTTCTGAGAGCCATCATAAAAACCGTTGACCCTGGGGGCTGATTGTTGACTCATCAGTGATGTTCGCTGGAGAGTAAGATTATGCCCGGGGCCTCCCTGGTACATGACTTGCTACATCCCACACAAAAGCCATTACCTTGTCTGTCTGCATCAGCTTACAGCTTATACACTGCTCTGTGTGATTAACCTAATATGAACTGTGATCTCTGCTCCGGCCCGCCACCTTGATGTACAATGTGTTTTTTGGTGTGGGTATTAGTGTGTCAAATTCGAGTGTGCCGAGCACTCACTTGAATGACTGCATTGACTGGATTTGACAACTTATCGTTCTCGAGCTGATGACATTCTGTGTACCCATGGTGTGAGTGCAATGGTTTCGTGCTATTTGTCAAATGCGCTCCTGAAGAGTACCGTACACTTCTTTTTCAAGTCAACAAGTAAAAACGATGATAAAGCCAATACAAAAGCCAAAACGCGCATCTCAAACTGGAAGTAAAAGTAGCCAGGAACATATCCTTTACCTCTTCCTCCTCTCTCTTCTCTCTTGAAGTGACTATTACTTACAGCTTTCAGTCCATGGAGAGGAGTTTTTTACCCAAGATAGAAGCCTAATGGACTGGATGCAGCTTGTGCCAAGGTGCAGCCACATACTGCCTGCCAAAAGGGCTGATGCAATTTCACTGTGATAATGGAACATAAAAAATATATGCGTCTGTGTTGTCATAAAATCCCTCTGGTTTCTGTAAATGAGGCTTGTGTATGCTGTCACTGCCCAGAATCTCAGAAGGCCTGAACTGCCACAAAGCAAAGATGACAGGTAGATCTTCCATAATTCATAGCCAGAAGGACAAACATATGCTGACATTTTCCTTACCTTTTGCTGCTGCTTGTGCTGTGAGTGTCTTTAACACCTTATGTGAGCACTGTACATATTTTGCCTTAAGGCACATGTAGCTAATACGGTGGCTGTGGGCAAAAATTGGCTTGCATTACTTTCTTGTTATATTAGGGGTGTCCTGAGAAATTGCTTTTCACAGCTTGGCCCACTGATAGTGTACCTGACTGTCAACATACCAGTAGGAACCTCTGATATCGACCTATTTAATTAGCTGCCATCATGGCCATGTAGCTTGACTGAGCTAAACAATTTTTGTTAAAAACTCACCCCTCTCTTTAAAGGCATGTCAGAGAACCTACGGTGGCCTTCAGGTAACATAAAAATGCAAAAGGCCCTCTCCACAGCCATAGTTAGTTTGTCCGTTCTGGGCTACTGTAGAAACATGGCGGTGCAAAATGGCAGGCTCTATGGAAGAGGACCCACTCCCTACGTAGATATGAAGGGCTCATTCTAAGGTAACGAAAACAAAACCATTATTTATTTCAGATGATGATACACTAATGAAAACATAGTTATGAATATTAATGTCCATTTATCTGCCAATAGATCCCCCCTGAATGCTACACATTGAATTGGAGAGTTATATTTAAAAGGTCCAGAGTTTTCACGTGATATCACTGACCTATGAGAATGCCCACCTGGAGGGCAAAACAAAGCTGCCTTCCTCGACAACGACCGCTCCTCTTTTATCACACTGTTAGCCAAAATGCCAGATGGCTGTTGTTCGATTGGCTGCAAAAAACCAAGAGAAGACGAGCCGCGGCTCCTGTCTCAACGAAATCCCAGAGAGGAGATAGTGGATTTATACAGTTAGACTTGCCTCCGTCCTTAGCAGGCACACTTCTCCTAAACCTGCCAAACAAGTGAATTGCACCAATCCCTCCTCCACTGCACCCCAGGCTGTCGATGGTGGGTCATTTGAACTGTATGAATGGTTAACCTGACGATGGCAAAAAGTTTCAGTGCTCAACATTAATGCTGTGTGTTGGTGTAACAGGAATTCCTAATGCAGTTATCCGACTGGGCAAGTGAAAAATAAGCTTTTACAGCCACTTACTGAAGGTCAAGTGTATTACTTGCCCGATAGCCAAACTTTCTTGTCCGAAATGGAAAATGTGGACCTCCTAAAAAATAAAATGATCACATAGGATTTTGACTATTTTTATTATTATTATTATTTATTAAAGTAGTAAACATGAAATGAATATGCTCTCCTCAAAGCCACCACAACCCATTGACAGTAACAGTCATTTTACCTCGCTGATCATCATAAGACACACGCAACAGAAACAAAATAAAACTAATCAAAACCGTCTTTGTAAGTCTTGGTTTTGTAGAAATCCTTAATTCACCAAATTGGATCTGAATTGAAGTTAGAGGGCCTACTTCAGCTTCTCTGTTGGACAGAATCCCTTTCAGACAAAGGCAGAGAGAGGCCTTTCACTCAAGTCAAGGTTCACTGATTAGCTTCAGCATGATGCATGAGAACCAGAGCCTCTTATCTCTTTGTTATACTCCATTTTAGATAAATATTCCAACAAAATTGCTTTATCACCACCGAGAATTGATGTGACGTGACAAGGTTTTGTTGAGTTTTAGCCGTACCTGAATGAAATGGAATGCAATTGAAAGGCTGTAGTGCCACTAATATGAGTAACCACTTAATGTAACCTTGAATATTTAACCGCAAATCCTTCATCGCAGAAGGAAAATGTGACATTATTGTTATTATTATTTGGGCATTAACAAATAATACTTTACCTGAATCTTGTTTATGAAGATGTTTTTAGATCTACTTTTATGTCCTTGTTTAGAGAATGTTTTCCTAGTTTGTTAGCTGTAGCCTCAGCTGGCAACCAACCCAGGAGGTTAGTCTGTCTCATCGTAATAATAATAATATGTAAAAATCGAACTGAAATGTTTTTGGAACAAAATGTGCAGGACGGATTTATGACACAAAGTGGTCGCCCTAACCGAAACCAAAGGAAGAATTCCTTACCCTGTTTCTTTGTTGCTTGTGAATCATAGACATTATTATAAGGAAAAATATGACAAACCAGCCGGTCTGCAACCTGAGATTGTAGTTACAGATGGAATACAGATTACATTAAACTAAATAATAACATTCAAATATTGAAGTCTAATTTCATGCGTGAACGTGGAGAAAAGTGGTTATTTAATACCAGTATCTGCTGATTAAGCTGGCAGTCATCTGGTGTGGGTGATTGGTTAGCCGGTTGGGTAGGTAGTTCATTATTAATATTTGCATCTTAGGCAAGTTTAAGATTTGTTTAAAAGCCATACACTGTGGAATAGAGCTTCTCTCTCCTTTACTTTTGCTGCAGACTCTTCTTTTCTATTAACATTGTAATGGTGATTTATAATTGAGATTTCATCTACAGTACAGTTGCTCATCCACTTGTGGTAATACCAGCTGCTACATAAACTAGTTCTACAACATAGTCTGAAGTCATTCTGAGTTGTTTGTCGGTTGACTGCATGAAAAAAACATATGAATCCGTGTTGTTGTGAGGCGGCAGTGATAATCTCTGAGCTCCCATACCTGTGACTAAAAGTAATGCTACTGATAAACATAACCCAAAGGCAGTCCAGGGGCAGATTGGTATGTTTAGGTTAAATAGCAACAGAGAAAAAATACTAACACAAGCATTTGAAAAATGATCCCAAAACCTCAAGGTTGCTGCTCAGAGAGACACAAATTCATAGAAGCTGGTAAGCATTTAAACATAATGAACGGCAACATTTTTTGGGCAGAAACATTTTTGTTCAATAACACCTCTTTAAAAAGATATAAACAGTAATTGTCGCAGCCAGTGTACATATATGGGAGATACAGGAATACACACAGGAGGAGCTCAACCTTGAATTGAGCTTTTTTTTTTTTTTTTTTCTGCCCGGCATACATGATTTACCTGACAAACCATGAATGGCTCACAACACACAAGTGAGCCAGTGGGCGATGCTCATTCATTTTGTAGAGGGAAGATCAAATAGCAAAGGGGGGAGAGATGGAGACTGAAAGAGTCTTTCTAAGATTATGACATTTCTCTTCCCTGCTGTATTGTAATGATCCTATCTGCAGCACATGTCCTTGTTTTTGACAGTGAAAGGTCTCCTTCCCAAAAGCTGAGGTGATAAGGGAGCCAGATGAAAAATTAAAAGTGTAGCCAAAGTTTATAGTGGAGGGGCAGATATTTGTGTCTATTCGCCAGCCTCTTCTGCTCTGGTTGTCTCTTTTCTAGGGGAGCCCTTACATTTTAGTTTTCTCTTTTTAATGCCCCAACCTTTAACACATGTTTAACTGATGTCAGTTATATGTTGACATGAATCTGGCCCCAATATGGAATTTACAATCAAAGTAATTCCTTTTCTTATTTCCCATTGATGTTAACAGAAATATAGGAAATGCGCCTTTCTTCTCAGGAAATGAAAATCTATCAATAGCCAAAGCAACAATCACCCTGTGTTGTGCAGTTAACAATGTACAATACATTTCCAATATATATATAAGGAATTGTATTCAACAACATTTTTACCTGATGATTATTTATAATATTCCACAGGAAAGATGTATCTAATCACAGGTTTGCATACATCATTTCCTGTAATGTGGGATATTATTGCCAAATATGTCTGACACATTGCTTATTTTCACAACTATTGATGAACAGATAAATCTTGCCTAATTTGTGTGTATTTTGAACATTAAGCATGACTAAACATGTCAACATGGTAAAACACGTTCTTCTTTTATTTCCAAGAATTAAAAGACCGCTTTAAAAATGGAGGCAAATAAATTGGACCAAATTCTATCAACGATGGAATCATCTTGCCAGCTAGACGCCATATAGGTGGGTTGTTGTAGTGTAATTGTGCGGAGATGTTTTCTTGGCACACATTACTCTTAATACCAACTGAGCACCATTTACACCCCAGAGACTATACTTTTCCAAATGCATACTTGAAACAAGCCTAGTCACAAAGCACTCATCCTCCCAAAATGGTTCCAGGAACATGACAGTGATCTTAACTTACTTCACTTCCCTGCACTTTCTCCAGATCCCAGCCTCGTAGAGCACCTTTGAGATGTGGTGGCAAATGGATTTTCACAGTGTGAATGCACTGGCAAAAATCCACAGAAACTGTGTGTATTGACTCAGAATGACTGACTCACTTTGTTGACTCCATGCCTCAAAGAATTTTGTTAGTTTTGCCGTCGAAATCTCTTATGCAGCGCTTGCTAGGTGTATCTTTATAAAGTACATTTCAAAGTGTTAGCCGTATGTGACTGTTTTCTGGCAATGACTCTTATGTATGATCCTCCAGATTTGATTGCTTTAATCATATGGTTAATTCAAACGGTCCCCTAAATCCATCAATATCTGTCAGAAACCCCCAAGGATGGTAGAAACATCACAGCTTCTTCTCACATTTTTCAAAATGACTGCTTCCAAACTGAAGGAGAATTAGATTACCATCACATGAAAGTAGGATCAACCTGTAATTATCTTTTTTTTTCATTATTTAAGCCCAGCAGGCATAACAGTATTAGATATAGGAATGCATGAAACTCATCATCTAATACCCAAAGAGGTATCCCATTAAAGCGACTTAACTGCTTTATGATAATTCAAGGTGAAGTTGCAGGCATGAAAATGTTGTCCATTGTTCAAGTGCATTAAGTTACACTACCATGACTAGGCCCAGAGGACAAAAGATTCATCATAGTCCTGCATAAATTAGGTAACAAGTTTACAATGATTTATTGACTTAATATCTGGACGTGATTACAGCAAAGGAGCAGATTGGAGTCATGCATGGCTGGTTTTGGATTAGAGGAAGAAATGAACAACGCTGTACTTGTGTGAGAGTGTGTGTAATACATGTACTGTGTGTGTGTGCGT
>CALSCE010009506.1:12087977-12109268 GCA_943593645.1 Bovichtus variegatus | reverse complement strand
TGTGTGTGTGTGTGTGTTCACAAAGCCGGGGAGAGCAGCCTATTCTACACAGCAGCGCGGTGTTGGTATGCTAATACCACAGCAGTGAGCTGTCCCTAAGGGGAAAATCATCTCTTATTCAGACCATGGTTCAGCCATAGGCATCCTCACTACTCAACAGATAAAGACACATTTCTGTCTATGCTGCTCTGTGTGTATACACCTTTTTTGTGGCTATACATGCGTGCATTTTTTATATTTTTGCCACGTCCGTCAACCAAAAAAGGCTGTAGTGTGTGTGTGCGTGTGCGTGCTCGTTGTGTTTCAAGTCACACAGAGTAAAAAGTAATGGACCTAGGAAATGTGGGCTATGTGCAACAGTTCCTTTGTTTGTATATCTTCAGCACTGTCATTTGGACTACAGCTGCATGTTGTTGTGCAGCCCCGTGTTGCAGAATGACAATAAATGATCCTTGCATCCTTGACTTTTGCTTGGTCGCTTTGTGATCAATCCAAACCCCCCATTGGAACATTCCCTCCAGTGGCTGTTAGGGGGTGTTTAGTCTCTGTTTTGTTTCTTACTCTGCCTCTTATTCTCTCTTGCCGTGTCCATCTTAGTTATGTGGCAGGTATAACAGTTTTACAGTGCTGTACTGCGAGGCTACATGCCAGAGGAGAGCCAAACTGCTACAAAGTGAAGATGACAGAAAGCTGCTCCATAATTCATAGCCAGAAGGACAAACATATGCTGCCATTTTTTACCTTTTAGCAATTGCCTCCGTTACCATTTTTTTTTTTTTTTTTTTTTTTTTTACACCTTTTCAGGTGTGTCTTGTGTGTATTTTGCCTTGGGACATGTGGATGTAGCTAACACATTGGCGAGAGCTATTACTGGCGAAAAACAGCCTTGTTTTTTTATTTAGCAGTTTTGGGCATTTGAAGTCTGCTCCTTACAATGTGACCCAATTATAGCAAACCTGCATTTCTGTGTACCAATTAGAGCGGCTGCTTTCAATAGTTTAAAACTCGTTACTTTATTGTTACGACACATTTAACTCTAGTTGTGTTGACTGCAACTTCTACAATGTTAGTTCATTGATTAGAATGTAGCTAATATACAAACGTGTGGTTTACCTTTATTTTTGAATAAAGAACTTTCTATTTGTCCTATATACAAAGTGAAAACACATTTAGTCTTCAAAGTCAATGCTTGATGAAGCCGCACATTAGTATTTTAGATGAGATCTTGCTATTTAGGAATAGTGTTTCTCAGCAATTAAACCCACTTGTCAAAAACAGGATGGTGTATTCTCTCTGTGCTAGTGCTATGATGGTGTAAATGAACCGTTATTCTTTTTAAATGAACTCTTTTCAAGCCATCCCACGCACTGGATCATTAAAACTGAGTGCGACAATTGGGAATTCATTTTTCTTGGAAAGGTTAAATATCAGTAGTTTTTCATTTATTTTCATAACCTGCTCCTCCTTATAGATCAAATTTGATTATGGTTGTGGTACCTGGCTTGTAGCTGAACACAACCAACTCAGTGGCCAGTTCCCCCACTGGGAATACGTTTCCATCTGACAGGAACAGCACAGAGTAAGGTTAGTTGTGTTGGTGATGTGATAGAGGTTTGCCTAAACCGTAGTAGGAGCCTATTGTGTCGTGTGCATCGCCTAAATTAACGACCAACACTGTGGATGTTTTTTGCCTGATGGGAAAAACACAGTGAGCGTGCTAATGAGCTCAGCCCTATGCTACACACAAAAAAATAAACTCATGAGATAATCGCCCATCTCCATCAGGTTGAAGGGTAGAAGAGAGAGTGGGATGTACGAGAAGTGTGTAAATAATATGTAACTTTCGCAAGGTGCCTATGCACCAGAGCGAGAGCTTGAGGGTGTACTTTTACCATTGGTAATGCATAAAACATACTATATTTTGATGCACACTGGCATGCACAGCAGCACAGACACAAACACACATGTTATCACAGAAGTAGTGATCCTGTCAACCATGTCTATTCATTTGGTTAGAGAAAGATCTGATTATTTTCAAGGGCGTGAACACGTTGATATAATCATGAGTGCTTAATTGGAATATTCATGCAGGACATTATTTAGATCATTTTCTATTCATTATCACACATTCCCTCACTGGTTTTTACTGGGGCTCAATCTAATGTAGACACTGACACGCCCCTCCAGCAGCTGAGAGGAAAAGAGCTTTTCTGAAAAGACCTTCTTTCTTTTTGATAGTAAAAAAAAAAAAAAACCTATAACAATAAATGAAGAAAACCACTATTACTTTTTGATTTCAAAGAGAAGACCAAATGTGATTGCGTGTGAAGGTTATTCTCCACACGTTAAATGCCATGGCATACCAAAGAGAGGTAAAAAAAATCAAAGGAATTCCTAATTATTTGTTGTTAAGGAAATGTCACATAAAGGTTTACAGTAGGTGAGCAGATAGGAATTTGCTTGAGAAAATGGTGACTTATAAAAAGCTACTGTCCAGGAAGCATATTGCACCAAAAATCAATAGTTTTTTATTGCAACTGTTGATGTTTCTTAAAGGTTCAATGTGTAAGATATACCATAATTATAACTTAACACATTATAATGATGAACTAACATTATCAGCAGAATGTTAAACTGTAGCAGTGTTGATGTTATGTTAATACATTGTATTGTGTTGCAGAGATATCTACTGACATTAGCATGTTAACTGGTTCGCTCCGTCCAGTCTTGTAATACCACTTGTTCCTCTAGAGGCGATAGTGAGTCACTGTAGCTCCAGGAACTGTAGCTGGTTCGCGCCGAAGTAGAGTTTGTGAGAGAGACGGGAGACGGACAGATCTTCCGTGTGCAGTCAGCAGATTGCATCAATTTAGCCAACTCCGGCTAACTTTGTGTTGCTGCCGTTACACAGGTTAGACCCAGAGCTCCATCAGCTGTTGCTCCCAGTTCTGAAAGGAATCCGAGCCGCCGGAGCGGCTGCACGCTCCCCTCCCGGGAAGCATTGATATGTCGGGCGTGGAGGACTAAACAAAAACACGAGTCGTTCCCTCGTCTCTGCAGACCGAACCCAAGCCAACATACACACTATGAAAACCTAACATTACACACACCGTACAGCCCCCAGTGCCACAGTAAACCCACAGATATCTAAGCCCCACGTTAATATTATAGGATAGCAGTGATATATAGACCGGCTCTCAGAGATTCAGCAGTTTGGACTAATGAACTGACGGACTGACTAACACAGGAGTAAAAAATACACTAGAAGAGAGAGCGATATAGCTGTAGAATACAATACACAATATAAAGAATACATTAGAATACTCTAAAACTCTACAATAAATATGACAAACTACTACGACTTAAACAGAAACAGAATAACATACTATAGTTGGCTTTTTTAATAACTGATTATTTTCATGATTGATGAATTTAGATTGTATGGACCCAGTACTAGAGATGATATACTGTCCACTATTTCTTTGGAGCCGGTGGCTCGGAATTACACACTGAACCTATAACAATGAAATAATTGCAATTTTGTGTACTGCCCATCTAGCAAATGTGGGTGATATCTGTAAACAACATGTGTATGAAATCGCTTTACTTAAGGGATTTATAAAATAAAAACAATGGCCTGCTGCTTAAATTGGAACTAATCTGTACAAACATTTAACAATGTTAAAGGTTCTTAGTAATGTTGTAGGAAAGAAAGAACTTCATACAAATTTAAACTTTACAAAGTACTGGTTTGACCAACACAAATTTAAATAAATTGTTGATCCGAACATGGAGCACATCCATGGCGTTCGTGTTGTTTTCCTGGTTTTATGGTAAATGTGCCTACACATAAAAGCTGCTGCACTGGGATATTGTAGAAGGTGCATATGTGTCGACTTTTGCATTAGTAACAAAAAGATCTCAGATAGATTTCAGTTGATAGTCCATTCATTCTGCCTGTCCTATTTTATTTAAAGTTATGAGTTTTCATGACTAATTTGTTGGGTCCAAATTTGTACCTGGTGCCCATCTGGGGAGAGACACGTGCAAATTAGATTGGATAGATGACCCCTCAAGCAAAAGGGAGTATTCCAGTAAAAACAACATTAACCTCAGTGTTGGTGGTTCAAGGTGTCAGCTTTGTCAAAGCAGCAGCCAGTCTCTTGAAAGATTATGAGAAAAGATAATAATAAATTCAATTCTCACCAGCTAACCTGATAATTGCATTCCAGGTACAATAAAAGCCCCTGTGAATGGGCTGAATTTTGACTCATGATTTACCACAATCATGTTTTGATGCACCTCTATTTCCCTCTGTCCTTCTTTGCAGTGCTGTTTGGTCAGTTTGTGGTATTCCAGACTTTGACCAGTGATGTGGTCGACATCTATGACGGATCGTCCACAGATTCAGCGCTTCTCTCCTCCATACATGGATCACACTCGGGTAAAACACACAACACTTGAACCCTTAAGCATAATGTCTTATGTTATTCATGTTTCTAGCTCTGTAGAGTAGTTCTGTCTAGCACAGTATTTTGCACTGCAGGCAAGAAAGCGCATACATTTCTCAGCTCAATTCAAATCAAATAACTATTTTTCCCAGGCAAATTAAAAAATCTCAAATCCTGGCAGCTTAATGATGCCAAGGATAAAGATTTGCACATTTGTGTTATGATGATGATAATGAAACAATGATGATGCACAATACATGATGATTACAAGTGAATAAACTCCTGAGATTCCAATTAAAATAACAAAAGCAAACTGGGTGCTGTAAATTGTTGTCACACTCTTCTTGATTAGACTGTGACACACTGTAAAACATCAGATTTACCATTTCCAGTTCCAGTTTCCAATTGCACGGACTATAGACTGTAGATTAGATTAGACTCTAAATTTAAATCACATTTACATGGTAAACAGAACTGAATCAATATTCGTCATTTGTTGCCCAGATTTATTTACAGTTAATAAGGTCATGCAGAGCTTATGTTTATCATTTGTTGATTATGTGCTAGTGTATTTATATGTTCTGTGGACATGTGTAAACAGCATCGACACGAGTTAATACTGTCTTCTTTGATTTTGTCATTTAGGCGAGACACTCCCTTTGAGTTCAGGAAACAAGATAACACTCAAGTTTACCACAAATGGAACAGAAACAGCCAAAGGATTTCACTTTGTTTACCAAGGTAAGGCTGATTTTTCTTATACATTTCCAGGATTTTGATGTGAAAACGTATTTGTTGCATTAAGTTTGTTGGCTTGCTTTTGAAAAAGAAAGATACTTTAGCCTTGCACTCATCACATTAGAGCTGTTCAGTAGACTGCCATTGGCTGTGGCTGGGCCTGGCTGAGCAGAGCAGGATGATGTGGAGTCAAACAGCTTATCCTGGCACAGCCGACGAGAGTGACTAATGACGTGCAAGGAGATTCACAAGGGCTTCACCATTCCTCTCTGTTTGCTTTGTCTTGCCATCTCTCCCTGTCCCTGTTGTCTTTCTCTCTACCAAACCCACCCTCCACTCTTTGTCTTTCTTCCTCTCATCCTCTTTTCCTCCCCTCTTGGTCTGTAGCTGTCCCCCGGACAAGTGCGTCTCAGTGTAGCTCTGTCCCTGAGCCTCGATTTGGGAAGCGGATAGGGAACGACTTTGGCATCGGTATGGTGGTACTGTTTGAATGCAATCCAGGCTACACGCTGCACGGCTCCAACGCCATCAGGTGTGAGGCCGTGCCCAATGCCCTGGCCCAGTGGAACGGCACTGTGCCCACATGTGTTGGTAAGCGCCCTCATCCTCCAACACTCACCTCACCCCCTGCATACACGCACACGTACAGATCCAAAATGATGGAGCAGGTGCACAAAAACGGTTGGGGTCTTGGTGTTTTTCCTGGTCATTACAAATCCTAATGCCTTTCTCTGGCCCAATAGTTTATACAGGAAGAAAGAGGCAAGGACAAACAAACAACAAAGTGTCAAATACATTTTCTCCTCAGACAAGGGATTTCTGTTCCTGTGCCTTGCCAGACGAATGGGAAAATAAATAGCTTAAAGAGAATATGTCAAACAGCCCGCACTTTGGGAAACCTTTTCTATGTAGCGTATGTATGTGGTTAACCAGTTTATTATCTGATGCAATTCAAAACAGCAGACTTGCAATAGAAGGTGTTTCTAATACACTGCCATCCCATATGTTAATAACTGATTTATGGGTGTGATGAGACATAATAATACATACTAATGGTTTACTCCCATGATGCATCACGCAGGCATCGTAATGCTATGTATCATGCTTTTATAGACTGAGTTACCAATATATCAGGTACAAATGATAGCCTGAAATTAATGCGTACAATACCCTGCAATAAAGCCTTGCTTTTTGAAGCTAAGCATAATACTTAATACTTTTATATACTTTACAAGGTTAAAGTGGCTAAAGTCAATATTTTTCAAATGACAATGTAAAAACAATGTGACTATGTAGAAGGGGTCGTTGGTAGTGATGAACCTAGTGATAATTTCCCCCTGGAACTACAGCTCCCTGTCGCATTTAAGGAGTTTTATAGCGAGTTTCAGCTTATAGTTTAGCTGTCCAGGACACAACTTTCCTGTTTTGATGCACTCTCAGCACTCTCCATGCTCTCAGCAGTGTTTTTGCCCGCAGGCAGCTGTTTTCAGTGAAAAAGCTCTAAAAAAACCCACTGTACACTACCTGCTCAGCACCAAACCAACAGAAACAGTTAGTGACTGCAGTAGCCGGTGAACAGAGAGGAGCTTTTAGCAGCTAGAGAGATGGACGGATATTTTCCTCAGGAGTTGGGAGAGACCAAAACCAGAGCTAATAGAGTGACTATTAGACATGCATTCGCCAGGTGGCCAGAAACACAAATGAATGCTAATGTTTCTCTGAACCTGCTTGGTGTGTATTGAGATTTGTGAATGCTTAGACAAATCTGTAAGTACATACTTAAATCTGTAAATGTGTGAAAAAATCTTAGATAATTATGGCTGAATTTGTTTTGCTCCAACAGCTAGAAATACACACTTGTGTTTTTACAAGTGATTTTCGAATCTGACTAGGCACACATGGATTGAGATAAAGTCACACCGCTCTCCACACACATTACAAATAGTTCTGATACAATAATGGCCCCGTGTATATAATACATGGGATATCAGTGATAAGATTGTTTCAAATAAAAGATTTAAAAGTCAAAATGACAAGGAACCAGAATTCTGATATATTTTAGACATACAGTTTAGGGAATAAGTCATGATCCAGTAGCATTTGATGGTCTATGCAAGGTGTGGACCATCTACTGAAGCTACCAGCATTTCTCTCTGCATGTCTTTTTGTGTAGAATACATAAAACCAAGCACAGATAAATAGAACTGCATAAATATCCATAGACATAGTACACACAGCCCACATACATTACAGATTTACGTGCCTTGTCTGCATACGCTGTTACCCTAACATGCAGGGGGCCGTGCACTCGGCCTCACAGAGACACCCACATGTCTACCATGGAAAGATAAAGAACTGCAGATGAAGTAGGGAGAAATCTATTGAAGTCAGGCCTTGTGCCAGCCAGCAAATAGTTCCTGCCGGTGAGTGCGGAAGATTTCAAGCCAGGGTTCATCCGAGTTTAGTGCCAAGTGGTAAGGGAATAGCAGTGGCACGCGCAGTTCCATTTAAAATGCAGTGATTTTTATCTCGAGATTGAATCTGGCTGCAGCATCACCCCCAGCGGCAGTGTGCTCGTCCAGAATAATGGATATAGTTTCATGAAAGCTTCAACGAAAAACACTATGCTCAATTACTTAATCCCACTTTATGGGAAATGACGGCATCAGAGAACATTCTCCCGTAAGGTACCTGTGTTTCAGAAGAGACGTTTCCTGCTCGTTGTCCAGCTGTGATTGACCTGGCTCGTCAGGCTGCGCTTGTTTTGCTTTTAATGTCTCAAATACAAAGCTGGTGAGTTAAGGCTTTGCTGTTGAGTTGTGCTCCATTGTGATTTAATTAGCCTCGCCTGAATGGATGCATAATGTTTGGTAGGCCTCTGTTGAATTTTATGGAAAATAGTCGTCTTGATTACATGTTTTTGTTTCTTTCCTGGTGGAGTGTGACTGGCAGTACTTTGCGATGAGATTTAAAAAAAATTTAATTAAGTAAAGCAGATGATCTCTCAATTTTTCAGCGTATGTCACCATTGCATTATGGAAGTAAACAAGAGTATTTTATGGATAACAATAAAAGTGAAGGTAGATACTGATACAGGAGATGAGAAGCATTTTGTTCCCTGCACCACTGAGAGCAAGGCAGCTGAATCTCTCACACAAACTAAATCACTACTGAAAATCACGACTGCTCGATATTACATAACATGTCACAGATTGCCATGATTCATACTCAGTATGCCCACATGATGGAATTCACTGCTGGCTTAAACACTTTTTCGAAGGTGTCAACAAGTAAACAGTGTCACACTGAGCTTATTTTGAAATGGCCTCTAAAGACCAATTAAAGTGTCTGTCTGGGGGGCGGGGGGCGGTGTGTCAAGGCCCGAGTGCCTCTCTGGAGCAAGATGTCTTGAGGTCATAATACTTTAGGGAGTTTAACTTTTTGTAATATAACTGCCAGTCTGACTAACTATGTATTTATATCACTTATATTTCTTTTATCAAGAAAATAAGCATAAAAAATTCTCAAACATCATATTGAATTCAAAACAATAGAACATTAACATCCCACCACCCACCCACTCCAAAACATTAAGACCACATACAAAAAGTAATTTGTGTTTTGTAAATAGTTATTTCTGTCATTATCCTGTGATGGTGTTCTATGTTGCTCACTTAGTGTTATCCATAACGAGTTTGACCAACTGGTTAACATCGGTCATTTCTATTAGCCCCCAAAAACCTTTTTTGCCCTGAGAACAGGGGGCAGCAACATTATCTCCACATTCAATTCCAATTAGATGGCCCCACTCAATTTTGGGAGAGCTGAGTTAGTCAAAGATGTCTTCACTGTCTTTCTTGAAGCACACTAACCTTGAAAAATTGGCAGCGGGGTCCAGTTTGGTGCTTAATTATTCTAAGGGAGCTTTAAGTTTGCATTTAGAGTGAAGAGTTAAACTCTATTGCTTATAATGAAAAGAAAGATAAGATTACGTAGACATTAGAGGATATATATGAGGTTTTCACTCTATATGTTTTAAATGATGTATCATTATGGTTAATGAAAAAAATTATAAGATATTTATCAAACGGCTGTGAATTTAATGTTATATGAATATAACATTTTAAAGGTGCCTGTATCCCTAAAACAAACAATAAAACAAGCCATTTAGGAATATATACTTGAAATGTTGCATTTAAGTAGCGCATGTGATGTGAAATGCCTATGTGGTACACACATTATATGCGGATAAGTTTTTGATATCTTGATTAAAACACTTCTAATTAAAAGTTGCTGCATATCAGATGGTGTTAAATGGCGTCTCATAATGTGTGTACTCCCCACGCTTGTCTACCTGCAGTAACTCTGACATATGAGCCTGCCACAGATTGAGATGGGTGTGGAGCATCCATGCTTTTATGAGTGTCATGATTTCTAATCTTGCTCAACCAATTACATTAACTGACAGCTCTGGGGACTCAAAGGAGCTCTTAAATTATACTGAAATACTGGGTCCTTCTGTGGAATGAGACGGTTGCCTGTTGTGAAGAACGTGGTCTCATGCTGGATGAATTGAAGTCCTATGAACTAAAACAGAACAGGCCTATATTTTTGTTCTTAAAATCGGGTCCTTTGTTTCAGCATTGAAGGTTAGAACTTATGAATATCTGATGATGAGAAACACATTTTTTTTCTGTGTATTTCTATATTTCGCACTTTTGGACAGCCAGCAGGAAAATGAAAAAGAGGTTACTGACGATAGTCTTGACACTGGGCACACATGCTGTACCTTCGAAGAGCCTTTAACCAATGTCCTCAGGAGGATATTACATTCTGACTGCACTACTCCAGATATTTACAGGCATTAACCTTCATGTTTCATTTGCAGAGCAGCATTCAAAACAATTACACAAGCGGTTCTCAATATCTTTATGCAAGAGTTAATCAATACTGAATACATGGGACACGCATTAGCTGAAGATGACATCACAATGTGTCGGTGATTATATGAGAGTGTGATTGCTCCACTATGTGATTGCTGTGAGGCACAGTATAGAAGTCATTTTCTCTAATGTGTCAATTGGAGTGAAAGGAACAGTGTAGTCACTTTGGCCCGATTCTATCATGTAGATATGACCTGTAAAATATTGATGAGTTTGACATTGTGGCAGGCTGATTGCTGAAAATGTGTTTTTTTTTCCACTTTTTCTGACAGCCTCGTTTCTCTTTGTGATAAGTAGCATATTTTCTTTTTCTCATTTTCTGTGTCTCCCATTGTCTTTGACATCGAACCTTCCAGTGGTTGATGGAAATGGAAAATGATTATTATCAATGACTTGCGCAGGTTAAACCCTTGTCCTTGACTTCATTGTGAGAAGACGTTGTCCTACTCTGTGAACATCTGAAGGACCTCATCCACCCTGAGTCAAAGCTTTGCTTATGGTCCCATAGGAAAACAAACAACAAACGCTAGGTTACTCTAGGTTTTTTTTTAACCTGCAGTTGAATCTAAAGAACGCTTCTGCATCAGGAGTGGGAATTTGGTGCATAGTATAGAGCATCTGTCATTAATTTAGAAATAAAGACGATGGCTTAACAATTGACAAACACATTCCAGCTGGTGACAGCAGAACAATGGATCTCGCAGAGCAAAGTAACAGTGAAAATGCAAAGACACTTTTGCATCCACTTTGCTTAGCAACATTTCATCAGCCTAATCGGTTGCTTGTTTCCGTACAAGCCAGCTGAACTACGTTTCAATTGCAGGGAAATGCGTTTTAGTTCTGTGTTTTTGTTTTGTGTAATATTCCAAAGGATTCTGGTCTGCAAGGCTGGGTTACCACAATCCTTAATGGACAAAAACACTGTGTATAAAGTAGCTGGTCAGACACAAGGCCAATTGTCACCGTCTGAAGAGCAATGTAGAAAACTGTTATGGCCCTTTTTTCCATTTTGATTCGTACCCATGCTCAAATATATCACCGTGCCTGAAAATATCAGCACAGCCTGGGCAATGACTCCAATTCAACATTTATCTGAGAGCCGAGAGCCATGATAAATATGTTACTTGTTTCCCTGGTACTGCAGAAACAAGGTGCACTTTGAGAAGAATAGCTTTCACAATTGAAAGATGTGATTTCTGTGGTTAAAATAACATCAGGGTTGAACTGTTTATGTCTGAATAGAGTGAGAGGCGAGTGTGGTGCCATGCAAAAAAAACTCCAGAGGTTTTAAATTACAATAATGTCAGGTGGACAAGGATGCAATGATCTGCTTTATACTAACTAAAGCTCTTTTACATTATTTATCGAGTAGATTATCATGGCTGGCTTTCCTTGGAGTCCATATAATTACATTATTAGGAGTTGATTTTACATATCATTTCAAAATCAATGTATTAGTGGTTGGAATGATGCGTTTATGATGTGCCCTGCTCACTCCTGGCTCTGCAGGTGTGTGTGCAGACTTCAGCATGACATTTGTCGTGACTGACTCCCTTTCTTTTTCTCTCTCTTTCTCAATTTGTTACATCTTTTTGTCTAGTTCCTTGCGGTGGGGCGTTAACTGACCGCAGAGGCACCATCCTCTCTCCTGGATACCCAGAGCCGTACGCCAACTATCTGAACTGTGCCTGGAAAATTTCTGTTCCCGAGGGAGCCGGCATCCAAGTGAGAGGACACACATAAGGATCTTAGTAGTATAATGTGTGATGATAGAATAAGGATGTTTTGGGTGGATTCAGTTTTTATGCATGGTCTGTATAAGTTACATAGTTTTTTATATTCATTAAAAATATATATATTTATAAACGGCTAGCAATTTTGCTATTTAAATACATTTGTTTTCTTTTTTTTGTATGTGTGTATTTTTCATGCTTTTTCAGCGTTTGTATTAAGGTATCTTTGTCTTTTAGATTCAAGTTGTGACCTTCGCCACAGAACATAACTGGGATTCGCTGGATTTTTTTGACGGGGTTGATGGCAATGCTCGAAGGCTCGGTAGCTACTCAGGTAAAACTGATACAAGTGAATTTTAAGTGTCGTCTCCCTCTTGAATTTCAATCAGATGTCACAGGGCCCCAGCAGCAGACAGATGTGGTGATGGAGATGATGACATTTGGCATGTCCTTTGAGAATGCTGTCTAAAAACCAGTTAAAGAAGTCAAAGAATAAAAAATGTCCCTCGTCCTTCACACAATATTCCTGTCTCTAAATTAGAGATCTTCATAATGTCGCTCCTGTTTCAGCCTGAAGTTTTACAAATGTAGTGTTGCCTTAGGGCGCACGATAATGAAAATGGTGCTCTTGCCACCTGGTAACCTACTAGAAACAGGCCGTCACATCAATTTAGATGCTGGATCCTGGTATCTGAGGGACTAGTGTAGCATAATGACTTCTGCCTCTTTATCGGCTATCAGCTTTATGAGACTAGGTATCAAATTTCTCAAGTGGTGGATATCTCATTTTGGAACAAAACTCTTTACATATTGTAATAGCTCCACAGGACAGCTCTCGCTGTGCAGGACAGCGTGCAATTTGAAAAGGCTAAGGCATTTAAAATGGTTAGCAATCAATTTTATCTGGGGCTAAACTGATGAGGGTGATTATGAATAATATGTAAAAGTCTCCATGCAAATTGCCAAAGACATACGCCTGGAATAGAGAATATGATCCTAGAATATTCTGCAGTGCAAATTCAGTGTTGGAATTATAGATCATGCTTGTCTTCATGGGTTTCATTTTGTTGGTCTGACTTCTTTGACTGAAGGTCCAAAGGAAGTGTTTAAAATTATTAACACCTTAAAAAGTGTTATCCATGTTAAATACGTTGTTTCTGCACATCATTGACTATTGTCACAGACGATCACTCGCATAAAGAAATAAAATCTAGTATGTTTTCTGCCCAAGGATGGCACAAAATACATCCTCTGCCTTTTTCATTTTTTTAGAATGGTCTCTGGTGTGTCATTTTATTTCCTTATGTGAGTGATGGTCTGTGATTTATTGTATTACGTGAGGCCCTTTTTCACTTCATTTGTACCTGCTGATTTACTCAGCAACTCTCATTAAGCGAGGTTATGGGGTTGAAATGGCTGCTGCTGAAAGCCAGTGTCCAGACTCGTAGCAAATAATAATAATAATAATAATTTCCCATAATTATTACTGTATCTAAATGATTATCTATGCTGAATATAACTGAACTTCACATGTGTCGTACATGTCCACAGGTTGTTGGTGCTCTTAAATCTGGAATATGGACTTAACATGGTCTTAACTGTCTTTTATTATTTTCTATAATAAAGGTACAACAATTCCTCAACTGCTGAACAGCACGTCCAACAATCTGTACTTGACCTTCCAGTCTGACATCAGTGTGTCCGCCGCTGGCTTCCATTTGGAGTACACAGGTATGAGGAGAGACGGCTTGTCTTGCTGCCTGCCTGTCAGTTTGATTCTATGTGTCCATCTGCCATCACCTCCAGCTGCTGCACAGAGGTAAAATAAGTAAGAGGGACAGCGGGTCTGGGTGGCACAGTTGGACATAGAAAGAAAAAGTTAGTGAGTGAGTGGCAGTTTTTTCTTTCTTCATATGTCTTCAAGTTTCCAGCCTTTGTATCTGCTGGCATTCCTGCATGGTATTCCACAGTGGTTGTTTTTAAAGTCCTCCTATTGCTACAAGCTACGGGACCCCCATCCTTTTTCATTTATGGACTAAATGTACTCATCTCTCAGTGGGGTATTCACTTAGGGGCATATTTGCAAAGGAGCATGCTGAACATTTACCATGCACTCAAATTTAAGAAGTGTAGTTGGCCACAGTGGAGCGACTGATTTACTAAGTCCTCCTATTCAAAAAAATGGTGTAAATGAAAATAGGGGTGGTGATCTGCAGGTAATACGGGGAGCTCTTCTGCAGATATTTAATAATACAGTCCTTTGTGGCCAATTTCCCCACTGTTATTTACATCTCAGGCACTTTCCCTTTGTCTCTTTTAATGTCAGGGTAATTTTCCTTCTTGGTGTTAGTCTCTCTAAGGTTAGATGGATTTTAAGTTGGTACTTTGTCTGTCTCCTCCTCACATTTGTCTTTCTGCTAGCTTGTTACTTACCGCTCACCTACACATAAAAGCAATTTTCTCACTAATATGTGTGATATTAGATTAGATGGATGGATGGGAGACCCATTGTCACTCATTTTCGATAAAGTACATCGAGGGCAGTGAAAAAGGACAGCCATGGGAAAAGTAAGAGTGGAGAAGGCATGGACTCAATAATTCTTAAGATAAAATGGGAGGAAGTGGATGACAAAAAGGCAGGAAAGAGAGGCCGCGATACGAGCCCTACGAACATAACCAACTTTGAAATCCCATATTCAGCTCAACTTAAGAAAAACATGGCTTTGAGCCCACTCAAACTAAAAGTCAGTTCCCACAAATGTGTTGCAAAACAAAAGAAGCATGAAAAAACACTGCTGTCACCGAGCCTGTCCTCGCTGTCAGTCGTGTCAGTCCACAAGCATCGTACCACTGCTGAGAACAACTTCACAGTGATGTCTCTCTCAGTCAGCGCTTCGTTTCCACAACACCCTCCTCTTTCCTGGAAGCACTACGTAACTGTGTCTCTCTGTGGGCTCTTTCCTTTCTGCACTAACGCCCTCCCCCACCACCGCTACCTACTGCTGAGAATCACTTCAGTTCCATGTCTCACAGTCAGCTCTTTCCTCTTTGCCACTGCTGCCCTTGTAAAGTGCATTCCCTGATGCTGTCAAACTCTTTTCTCCTTTCCCTGTTGCTATTCACATTTGTTAGCTTGCTACCATATGGGTCTACTGCCTGCCTATTGGCACACATTCATTTGTGTATTTGTGATATAGCTTGTTGCTTTTCTTTGGAACTACTCATTAAGTATTTCTGTTTTTGTGATCTGTATTTCTGATTTTATTTTTGTCCTAAATTACAGCAGTCCTCTATATAGTTCTCTAGATGCTTGTATGTGTGTATCTTATTTCCAGCCTGTGGTTGGTTTGAACCACCAATTAATTTTTTTTACACTCCAGTTTTTAGCTACAAATGAATGCTGTTAATGCTCAGTACAGTGGGAAGTAAAAGGCGAGAGGGATTGGCACAGACCTAGCCAGTCAACCATCTGTTTTCAAATGTTTCCTTTGGGTGATTGTTGTCGTCCATTGAGACCAGTTATAGAAATCTTGTATACCCACCGTCACTACAACATCTTAAGAGCCAAACCAGCTTTCCTAAGGCAGACAGTATGCTATAGTTGAAAACAAAACTGGCATCTTCTCACAGGCAATATGGTAGCTTGCATCCCAAATAACGTCCCACACTGGGCTGTGCAGTCTGCAGAGGCCTACATCATTTCCACATGAACTACATGGAGTGACTGTGACAACTAAATGAATCGATTCTAGACAACTTGGAAATAAATGAATTCCCTGAAACAGCCCCAAGATCTGTCAATACATTTTTGACTATACATCTAATTTCATTCCGCTCAAAGGACCTTATGACTCTGCTTATGGAGATTGCAGTTTTCTGTAAATGCTAAGCATATAGCACATATGAATCTTCTTAATAGAAATGATGCACTTTTTAAGAAAGATATTATCTGTATCATAACTGAACCTTGCACACTCATTAAAGACCAAGAGCAGAAAGGGCCTGGGGTCTCATCTATATAACAGTGCATAGGATCCATACGAAGTGTACTTGTAGCTGGAAATGACATGCGCTAAAAATTATTTATAAAACCGTGTACACCTGCAGGCAAGGTTCACTTTGTAAATCACAGTCCACCTAGAACCATTCAACCATAAGCTGTCAATGCAAAGCACCTCATTAATGTTGATGCATAGAAATGATCTCGATAATCAAAGGTTCTTTACGGTGAGCCGCGGCAACATCCGGCAGGAAGACCCAGACACAGAAATCGAGGTGCATGTGTGTGAGGAGTTCCCTGAACAGTCCCTCCTTATTCTTCCATTCACGTAGTCCTAGCAGTGCCAGTGCATGCATCATGCAGCATTACCAATGTCACCGCAGTATTTATATGGTCACAGCAATCTGACTAATTACTTCACCACTTGCCAAAATTATAAGGACTATCAGCAGTATCCCCCATCTTGGGATATCATTTGAAAATGGACGTTTGATAGGTGAACACAATTAATTCATTTATTTGTTATGGAGGACTTGACCTACATTATGATTAGGACTCATAATGACAATATGGAGTGTAATGATTGTGCGAGAGCTGTCACTGGCTTTATCCAACAGATGTGCCGGGTGAAGTGAGTGGAGAAGGCGAGAGTGTGTGTGGCAGCCACTGCAGTGTCTCCAGTGCACTCTGTGCGCCTGCCAGCATAGTCATGTTCACTGCAGCGGTTTTACACACGAACACTTTATGGAAGCTAAAAGTGTACGTGGGGATACATGCGCAGGATTAGAAGATATTATTGAAAACTATTTATGCCCTGCTCTGCAATTCTTTAACACTATTTATTGTTATCTTCAGAGATCTTTTTGTTATCTTTATGATATAGAGATCATGTAGACGGTCAACGTGGCTGAGCTGTAAAGGACTAGTAGATACCGTGGAAAGGCAAGCCACGCTTTATGGAATCCTTCCTCCTGCCACTTCCTGGCATCACCCTAGCATTTCAAAAGCTGTGGTGTGCTCAACAACTGAACACGAGTGTCAGTAGCATACAGTCCGGCCCTCTCCTCCGACCCCCCGGGTGGGCCATGTGATGATGAGACAGCGCTGATTTGAGATTTGATTTGGCTTAGTCTGTTACAATTGAAACGTGCTGATGGAATAGTTATGGCTCACTAGCACAAGCACAAATAACACTGCTGGTTTGAATCTTTATGATAAAGTGGATCTATAAGTGTGATATGGAGTGAAATTCAATGTTTGAGAGGCATCATTTTACGTATAATGAGTGGAAACCATACTGTAAGCCTTGCTGCAGGAATTTACACTTCAATTAAATGTAAAATTAATATGCTCTGGTCTTTCTCTCATGTGTCGGTATATACTGTGCAACTCTTAGGCCTGTAATTTCATGCCAGTGCGAAGCCACCAGATATGTCACTTTCATCTGGATGCAAGTCTCTTTTATTCGCAGTGTTGTAATTCTTTTGGTTCCTGGCACAAGCTGAGGTCTCCACTAACAGAATGTGTTTGAGAGCTTTTGAAAATGCAGTTCTTTGATGGATGTTAAGTTCAAATGCAGATGGAGAACCTGAATAAGTAGGTTTAAAGAGCACACCATCATTTGTTTACATGTATTGAAAAGTAGATACTCAGCCTTTTTACCCATTGATGGGTTAAGGAACCCGGAAACCGAAAACAGCCTCAGACACTAACCTTATATTGGCAAGATATCCGAAAATGCTTGATGAATAAAGCATGGTGTACTGGAGAAGAGAGAGTTGTGTGACATGTTCTAATTTTGATGGACAACACTGGGATTTAACATTATAGGTTCACGACTCTCTGTATGTCTGTACACACTAAACACCAGACTGTGAGCTACATGCACAGCAGGAATCCTATCAATAAATACTTCATTCAGAGATATCTCTGCTTCCGACCCACTGCTTTTTTAAAGGATGAAAGAAGCTGATGTGATTTATGATTATTGAATCCCACACTGACTCCAGCTGCAGATACAAAAATTCCAACCATTAGTGTATTTATCCATACTCTAGCGTCTTTATTTCAAGTTGTGCTGCACCCTGGCGGCACATTTTTTTATGCCTCAGGTCATCAAGTTTCAAAAATTATTTGCTCGCTTATGTGCACTTGCACCCCACAAACAACAGTATTTGCACCAGGTGTCAGGAAATGTGAGTCCTGCGTCGGTTTTTTGTTATGTTTGTTCTGTAGCATCTACTACTTCCATTCATCAGCCTCTCAAAGTCTCTCATTACCTTCAAATGTGGATATATTGCTCAATTTCTTTTTCAGAATGAAATCTGATTTATTTGATGTGAATAGTTGCATTCCATATGTATGTTGGATTATATATCTAGATATAGATAGATATATAGATGGAAGTACAGGCAAGCATGATAGCGTATTTTGCTTATAAGGACCAGGGCTATATATGTTGATTGACAGTGAGATAGACAAGTTGGTTTGTGTAGCCTCACTTAAACGTTAAAGGTGTGACTCACAGGGTTACATGACTGAGGCAGAAGCTTGTATTCGATTTAACTTACATTCTCTGCTCTACTCCATCCTTCTCTACTGTGCATGCCACCACCCACCTAAAGTGTCTCTTTCTTATCTTAAACTCTTAGTTTACTGTGCTGTTGACTGTGTATAACCACAGTACTGTGCTTCTCTCCTTCTTCTCTTCTCCACTCAGTACACTATTACACTACTCTATTGTGTGACCTGCATGAATTGCTTCTGCATCTGCCAAGGAGCTTTCATCTTCTTGGTATATTTTATGTGACCAACTTCCTCCTACTCTGTTGAATACTAAACACTTGCTGTTCTCTTTACAGGTCCAACATATTGTTGAAATAAATACATTTATGATAACTTCCGGAATAAATTGAAAACCTAAATAGGTAAAACTCTCATGCACTTGGGCCGCAGGCAAGCTCAGCTTGTAACTGTTGACAGGCTACTGACATTTCATTGGCTAGGTACAATCAGCAAGACATCCTTTTGAAAACATGAAGCATGTTTGATAAGGACGGGAGTGGGTGTTGACCTTCTCACATCAGGGTGACAACAGTTCTTGCCAAAATGTGTTCTGACAATTTGACTGGAACCCATCTAGAGCTCAACAGGAACCAGTGCTGTCTGTTAGTGGTAACCTGGCGAAAAGCAAGGTCTGTCTGTGCCCAGTTAAGATTTGGCACGGTGCCTCCGGCTGTGTAAATTGGATCCTTACTATGAATGATTGATATGCAGGCTTTATTATATGCTTACCAACAAAGTGTTTACTGAGCTCAGGTTTTTATTGAAGGTCTACTGACACACGATGAAGGTTTTGTATGATTTAGTTTATTGCTGGTATGCTCTGTGTGACATGACTATATAGATACATATTTACACTTGTTTTTGTTTCTGTATATGATGCAAGCAGATTTAACAGCATCATGTATTACAATATTTCACCAATCCTATATTCACTTTCACTCTTTGAACCACTATTGAAGTAAAAATGCTTTCTAGCCATTTTACAAAACACTGCAAGGGGAAGGCTGATGGTTCCCTATAGTGAGGACACATGATCATTTCATGAAACAGTTTCATGTATAGCTGCATTGTGCTTTACTGTCAAACCTACCTTATGGCAGCATATTTCTACAGCAGCAACCACTGCTTTCATGGAATGCATCATCAAATTTCCTTGAATCAATTTCAAAGGCATTTGACTTTGTCAAAGTCATACTTTCATTTAAACCCACATATGACAAAGCTTCAAAGAATCCACCCACTCCCCTTGTACAGTAGCGCTTCTTTAGTTGCTGTATCTGTAAACATCTGTCATATTCCTTCCTGCTCTGCGCCTCTTAGGTTACTGTCTCCTCCCACCCGCATATCCTCTCTAAATTTCACTAGATGCTCAGTGGAGTGGCCACTCCCGCTATTCAGTCCTCTGAAGAGTTGCCTATAAATTGTTCTGAATCTTTTGTGGCCATTTAAGCTGCCATGTTTACATTCATCCACCCACTTACGTACTTTGAGTGGGCTTGTGTGTGAGAGTCAGACATTTGAAAAGTTATTTTTCCTTTTCTGAGAGCTGTGTCTATGTGTTATCTGTGCATTCTCACTACCTCACATCCTACGGCCTGCTTACTAATAATGTGTCGAGGAGAAAAGTTCTGCATGAATGTATATGTGCTTTTAAAACTTATTACGATGGTCTCCTTTCGTCCATTTCTTATGTATTACTACTGCAGCAGGAAAGCAGCCGATTTTGATACAGAATTCAAGCATCATATTGACAGATGATTTGTGTCTTTTTAAGACACGCGTCAAAATTAAAATAAGCATTATTTTCCAATACTTTTCACTGAGTAACTGCATGTAATGGGTGTATTAATAAGGAAAAAAATGTGAGATGTTTGCTTCTCTGCCTGCAGATGTGAATTTTTATGTATTTGTGGAGTCACCTCTAGGATACATGAATCCGAACCTCTTATATTTTCTGTCTTTAAATGTGACTGTAGCTTACATTTAGCTCAAATACCGTACATTTATATAGCCCATAGCTGGGATCACCATTGCTTTTAAGCCATTAAAACACAATATCAGGCCTCTGGGCACCTGGCAAGTGGCACTGTAATCACTTTGTTCCAATGGAGCCCGATGCTTCTGTCAAGTAATACTTCAGGGATTGCTTTGTAATTTCACAGTGATTGCTTCAGATCACAGTCAGAAGGATTTTGCGATTTACAGCCACCAGTAGAAAAGCTTTGTGACTTGTCCCAGTTTTAAAATGTTATGATGACGGGGAAAAAGAGAAAAAAAAAAACAGACTTACTCAATTATTATGCAATTACAAGCATATTAAAATGAGGCACTGTGTAATTACATGTTTAAACGTTTGGTTTTAATTACATTATTCCATTTTCTCTATAGGTATTAGGTGATTAAATGTAAATGTTGCCATTAATTCTACAATAGATGTTCAACAGTGAAACGAGATCAAATGTGTTGAGCAGTTGCATTTTTGGACTGTGTCCATATTGTGCAGAAGAATGATTGCTGTCCACACTTGTGTGTTGTGACTCTGTCCTAAGCAATAGGTTTGGATTCGTGCCCAGAGCCGCTGCCTCCCAGTAACGGCCAGAAAGTGGGTGACCGCTACACTGTGGGTGACATGGTGTCCTTCCAGTGCGATCAAGGCTTCTCTTTACAGGTAGGTGGAAGCATACAGGGCTTGTAAAGCAGATATCCAGCTCTCTTATGGTTATGATAAGTGAATCATATCTACCTGCCTGGAGTGACAATTTCAAGGGAATACCCCAAAGGATGAGTCTGTCAAGGATGCATTACTAAGTGCTTTTTGTGTGTGTGTGTGTGTGTGTGTGTGTGTGTGTGTGTGTGTGTGT
>CALSCE010009506.1:11995754-12087877 GCA_943593645.1 Bovichtus variegatus | reverse complement strand
GTGTGTGTGTGTGTGTGTGTGTGTGTGTGTGTGTGTGTGGCAGAGTATGCAGTAAAGAAATGTGTGAATGCACAAGGGTGGAGTAACTGTCCATGTATTTAAGCTTGTGTGTACTTTGGTTGTGTGCTTCTCTGCTTGGAGGTTTGTGTGTGTGTGTGTGTGTGTGTGTTTCTATTACAAAGCAGCTTTAATTTCCTCCAATCCTCCTCAAGTAGATACTGTAGCTGGGGCGTTTTTAGCTGTAGAACCCTCCAACGCCACGGGCGATGGATTGTGTTAACAGTTGCCTCACTAATCCCACACCGATTTTTCCTTCCGGCTCGGGTATTCACTTCTATTCACATTCTCTCCGGACCAACCAGCAACTTCTTACACACAACTTCAGGCTGAGTGTCTGAACACCAGAAATAGACCACAGGCCATTGTAGAAACAAAAACACAAGTATGGTAGAGTCCTTTGAGTTCAGGTGTGTTTGTGTGTTTGTTTGTGTATGTGTGTACTACAAATGTGTCTGTTTTCAGGTTCCACATTAGTACGAGCCGACTGGAGAATGTACATGTTTGAAACAGTGCCATGGATATTTTACAGATGATATGATATATCCAGCACTTTGATATTATTTTTGTAACTAGCAGAACAGTTTTTTTTTTTTTGTTTTTTTTTTGTTATCAAGCTGCAACACATCTCTCTGTAGTCAGACCCCGGGTGGTACTTTACTGCTCAACTAGCAGCAAGAGTTCCCTCTCATACTCTTCATATGCTGTCAAATATTTACACACAAGACCTTGAGAAGAGGATTTTGAGAAATCCAAAAATCGAACAGTTAACCAATTCCAAAGATTCACAGGACAGAAATAATATCTTGCTTGCAGAAGACCTGTTTGATATGTTGGTGTGGTATTTTATTACACTGTATTTTGGAGGTGGTGGGTGAATATGTTTTTGTTTGTTTTCCTGAACAGGGTAATGCATATATTACCTGCATGCCTGGCCCCGTCAGAAGGTGGAATTACCCCGTACCTCTGTGTTTAGGTAATGTATTATATACAGTCTGACATTGCCAGGGTAAAGGGTTTCAATGAGGTGATATCGCAGACGACAAAACCATATTTGTTGAATCAAACACCGATTCAGTGCCCTTTTTTTATTTATTTTTTTATAGTCTTTTGCCACTCACCTTTTCTCATTGACTTTTTCCCTGTTTATCTTTTTTATTCCTCCCATAGCAATACTTTACTCATATACAGCCACACAATAGATCAATGCCCTCACAGAGGACTTGTTATTGTATTAGGGAAAGCAACAATTTCATTGTAAGACCAGGGAAGGGGATGATGGGTGGCTGTGGGGGCTAGAGGAGTAGGGATTATGAATTTTCTGCTTTCCCCTTCAGTTGGAAATCAATAAGTCTTTGCACCATCTCAGTGTGTTGTTTGATTTCTGATACCCCTGATGAGAGTCTCTACTCTCCCCCGACACTTCCTCTACAGTTGATTGTCACAGTGACAGATTCCAGAGATTACTAAGGAAGCGTGCCACTTTCTCTTTTGACACCTCACTGTTCTGCTGCCCCCAATTACACATGTACACGCACACACACGCACTTACAGTGCAAATAAACACACAGATGCTTGCACACATAAGCACGCGCTCAACGCACTCTTCATTTAAATGTTCTGTCCCTGTGGTTTACACAGTTCACTGCAGACATAAATCCCAGCTTTACTGTTGACAGGCCTGTTCTTGGACGTGTGTGTTCGCTCGTTAGCTCAACTCCTCGCGCGTTTAAAGTACATGCGCTCACCCCAACACCCCAGGATCTGTATTCACTTTGTTGCTGATAAACTCACATCAAAGTGGCTGCATGCCCCTACACAAACAGTGTTACATCCTCATAAGCTCCTCTCCTCTCATCTTCTCTTTCGTTTCATACACAAACGGGTCAAGCAGGTTTACCCCACCAGCAGCACAATTAAATCCCAAGATAGTTTCCGCCTCATTCTGGCCTGGGTTGACGGTCTCCAAAGAAATGGCAGCAATACCCCTTTTGTTTGTTTCCAACAATTTGCCACTTAAATAGCCCTGTTAGGTTTGGGATGGGGAAAAAGAGGAATGATTTAACTCCAAGTTTACATTGATGCCTCTGGTGGCTGTAATTGCATTACACCTGGGTGTTTATATAAGACTATTGTATGTGCCACAGGAGAGGGGGATGAGTGTAACCTTCACAGCGAGCTGACGCTGTTCTCTAGCGCACAGTCAAAGAAGAGAAGTGGGGTGTTGCAGGGGGAGGGGGAGGTAATCACCGCCACCCCTGAGCAAAACTGTGGCGCTGTATTGAAAATTGACTCCCTCATTTATTTGAACTTAAAGCACCGGCAAACAAGGAATGTGCCTGAGTCTGTTATCTTTTTACGGATGCCCTTATGGAGCTTAATCCACACAGTCAAGCTGAGATGTACATGCACAATTCATAGACATAAGCACCTCCCCCCCCAATCCTAAGCTCATAAAGCACACTCGCAGCACTTCATTTTCTCTCTCGCCCACTAAAGTCCCCCTCTTTTACAGTCTGCATACAAACGCATGAACATATAACACACTTTTTATGAGCACATGTAGCAAACACAGACATTTACGACACTGCTACTCTTCCTCCTTTTTCGTACACATACACAACAACTGTGCATGTACTGAAACGCACACATACACAAAGACACAATGCTCTTTGCCCTCCCACCATATTCACCCCCCTAGTGTTTTTATTTGTTTTCCCGTGGAGCCGTTCTGTGGAGAAGTGACATGTTCTTTCTTTTTGGTTGGTCACCCTCAGCTCAGTGTGGCGGCTCTATGACAGACTTCAGCGGCGTCATCCTCAGCCCAGGCTTCCCAGGGAATTACCAGAGCAGCCTGGACTGCAGCTGGAGAGTTCAACTCCCTATTGGCTTCGGTCTGTCACCCCCCTCTGTCTTTTCCTTTCTTCTTCTCCTCTCTCTCTTTCTCCTTGCTAGCTCTAATGTCTTCTCTTCTGCTTTTATCGGTTTATCTGTTAATTCCTCTCAACTTTCTTTCTTTTCTTACTGTGTTTAAAAAAAGGACCTGCGAGTTTTAAGCACGCTTAAATGTGAAGTAACCTTCTACTACAGTACTTAAAAATAGCATGCACATTCGCTCACTTTTACCTTCTTCCTGCTTTTTAGGGATCCATCTGCAGTTTCTGAACTTCTCCACAGAGCCTGTTCATGACTATCTGGAGGTGCGCAGCGGGAACCTGGAGACAGGAACAGTGATTGATCGGTCCAGTGGCCCTGTGGTGCCCAACTCTCTCTTTAGCACCACCCACGAGACCACTCTCTTCTTCCACAGCGACTACTCCCAGAACAAGCCTGGCTTCCACATTGTCTACCAGGGTGAGGAGCAAAGATTTGTCCTCATGGTAAAGTTAAAATGGAGCTTTATCATAGCAGCAGCTGAAAGAGTGAAGTAGAAAAGAGATTGAAGAGTTTTCTAATAGAACACTTAAAAGACCATCAGTCAGGATAGAGACAGACAAGGGACACAGATTAGTCCTTGCAAGGCTGACACTTTTACTGATGGTGTAACTACGATTACATGTGGATAAATAATAAAGAAAAATAAATCAATGCTGACCTCCACTAAGATATTTAATAGCACGTATACTTGAATGGTAAGTGTTGGCTTTGGCAACGGCATTTTTTATGCATTAAGGAAAAGAAGATTTCGAAATAGACTAACAATACGACAACACTTTGAATATCATTTTTTTTTTAGAATGTTAAGATTGCATGAAGAAAGAGAAATAATCAGACTTACATTTTAGTGCTTCAACCCCCATAGGTAGGACAGATATTTTCAAAATAAATATTATTATATAGGCAATCTGGTGATTTTCGATTTGACCAGCTATGCTTTGGTTCTTTGAGGTTGTCATAGATATTATATAGTATCATGGTGGTAGTGTTTTATTATTTGCTTCCTGGAGTCTGTGTGTCATACCTCCTCTACTGTGGGTGGCTTTCTTTCTCCCCAGCGTATGAGCTACAGAGGTGTCCAGACCCCCGACCGTTTCGTAACGGCATAGTGATCGGTCAGGACTACAGTGTGGGGATGACCATTTCCTTTGAGTGCCTTCCAGGTTACACTCTGCTCGGAGAGCCATCACTTACATGTCTGCATGGAGTCAGCAGAAACTGGAATCACCCCATACCTCGCTGCGAAGGTGACTGGCTAATGCCTCCTATATACGAAAAAAAGCATCATTGAGCCCCTCTTACTATTGCACTACCAAGACCATAGTTCTTCCTCCAAACACTCTACATTTACAATATCAACAAATATATTTATCAGTCAATGCCTTTTAAAAAATACTTTTCTGTCACTTTCCCAACACAAATATTTAAATGTGTGCTAACAAATCTTTGAGAAAGTCATGCCTGCTACTTTCTGAGAAAATAAAGTAAAGAGAAAGATGCTTTCCATCACACACTAAAAATAAGTTCTTTGAAGTTATTTTGAATGGAAGAATTTAGTTTCTTGAGTGTGCTTGTAGTCCTGTCCTTTATTCCAGCCCAATAAAACATCCGACTCACTTTTACCACCAATGTAGTACCACTTTACTGAACTATAAACTGACACGGCCCATTATAATGATGTATGGAGCATTTGCAAGGCTTTATTACAAAGCTGATTACACCTGTCTTGTAAATTTCAAGGAGACTCATCAGATGTTGCTCAGGTATGATAAATTATGGCTTTTCTCTCATCAGTTAAGTGAAGTAGTAACGTAATTCAAGTCCACAAAAGGGTTTGGTGTTTGTCTGAGAAAGTGGTAAATAGTTTAGTTTTGCTCCGTGGACACCGTATTGACCGTGTCGAGTTTACAGTCCTTTTTGCATTTGACTTTTGGTTTAAAGTCAAATTTTAACACATTCCCTCTAAAGGGGCATGAGAGGGAAGTTTTAGTGTCTGAACTACTGTGCGTCATCACATTCATGGCAACTAGTAACCACCCCCTGCAGTTGTATCTAACCGGTGCATTCTCCCTCCAGTATTTCACTGATGACCTTAAGTTAGTTATGGTTTGTTGTATCAACAGTAAGTGATACACTCATAAAAGCAAGTTTTATGACTTGAGGTAAAGAAAAGAATGTCTTTTTCATTTTTTTAAATCCAGCCTCTCTGATGTTTCCCTCCCTCCAGCTCTCTGTGGTGGAAATGTAACATCCATGAATGGCACAATTTACTCTCCTGGACACCCAGCTGAGTATCCACACTTCCAGGACTGCATGTGGACTGTCAGAGTACCCCCTGGGTATGGCATCTACATCAATTTCTCTGTTATCAATACAGAGCCAATCTACGACTACATCACTGTGTGGTAAGTTCTCGTTTCTCCCTCAGTATGGCACACATCAAACACACAGCGTTTTCTGTACACAGAGCTGCATCCAGTATTCTATTGACTTTTGTTGGGAAACATTCTTTCTCAATTAATCGTGAGGTTTGTTTCAGCTTTAGAAACCAGTGACGCATATTTATACAAACAATGCTAAGCGGTGAGCCACACAATATATTCTATTTAAAGTTTTCACCAAGTGTGTACCATATACAGTGCATTGCTAATAGAGCAGCTCCAAAAAGGTTTGACAACGGAAGTTTCATTTTTTTTACTGGAGATTATATAAGATTTTCAGAATCACATTCTGTATTAGGGCGAGCATTTGCCTTACTCGTTGCAAAAGCAAACTCAAAAGCTGTACACAAGGGGTTTAGGAATAGTTGATCAAATGTCAAGGCTATAGGCCAGTTGGACAACTTTTGATGAATTCTTGAACTTTTCATGTGACACCCATATTAGATGAGCCTACAGCCAAATATGTTGACCTTTGTCTGGACATCTGTGGATTCATTTCATCATTTATTTCCCTGACAACTCTTTTTCTTTACAGTCCCTTGCTAAAACAAAATAGATTCTGGCAAGTGATGAAGTCAAATCTGAGTCACTGTGTGTCCTTCCCCAGACAGAACGTGTACACACATGAAAACCTCAGATCTGAGTTTCCTTGGATCTTTGTTAGTATGCAGAAACTTTAACTCTTGTCAGATAATTGTGCAGCAGTAAACTTCTTCATACCAACTGCCTGTTATCAGTTCAGCAGCTGTTTCTCTTTCTCTCTGTCTCACCTTCTCCCTCTACCTCTCTGTTGCCTCTGTAATATGGTAGAGCCTCAGGCAGTCATGGAGCTGTCCTCATGGGTGATAGAGGAGGTAAATGCCTTCCAGCATATGGGGCAACCATTCACAGTATGGGAGAAGGCAGCTACTGGCACTACTATTTTCAAATGAAAAAGCGCATAAACAATCTGTTCCCTGGTGGTAACATTTCATTTCCCTGCCCGACTCTCCCATTTTGCTGATCACTCTGAAATGAAACCGCAATAAGACTTTTTTCATATATATATATATATATATATATATATATACAGTATGTAAGATATTAAAGGTACACACACATAAAAAAAAAAAGCATTCAGTGTACATCATTCACGTGAATAGGCCTGGAGCAACCCCATAGTCCCAGTAATGAAATACTGTTCTCTTGTTCAGAAATAGCATTTATTAAGAGTATAACAGACAAGTACTGTCTTCTCTCTTGAATCTTTCTTCTTATCCTCAGAGTAAAGTAGCATGTGGTCCCGACATGCTACATCACATCCAAACATTGTTATCCAACTAGGCTGCTCATTTCATAATACGGATCAGGATAATACTTTTAGAAGGGTTTGAAAGTTCTCCCCTGCTCTAATTAGCAGCGGTGCATCTGTGTTCTGTGCTGTCAGCAGCTAATGCAGGCCTCGTGAAGGGCTTCACTGCAAATGACAAGATCTATTATCACCCCACAGCCATCCACCCATCTACTCATCTTGGAGTGGGTTGTATGGAGAAATGTTCACGGTACATTTCATTTTACATTGCAATAGGT
Source organism: Bovichtus variegatus (assembly GCA_943593645.1). Taxonomy (NCBI): domain Eukaryota; kingdom Metazoa; phylum Chordata; class Actinopteri; order Perciformes; family Bovichtidae; genus Bovichtus; species Bovichtus variegatus. The sequence continues at coordinate 12,080,873 of CALSCE010009506.1, read as the reverse complement.
ACACATATCATGATATAGTATATTAGCTGGAAGAAAATCTTATTTCGATTTTATTTATGTGTAAAGTATAATGTAAAGGTGGGAATGCTTGTTTTTTGCTAAAGGTACATCATCACATAGATGCAAAAATCCAATATTGCCATAAATCAGTCCTGCTCATGCAACATTGCTCTCTATCACCCAACAGAGCTAAATATAATAATGGATTTAGCTTCCTCAGTAGAATCAGTACAGAAAGTCTCTCGAGTTGCTAAATCTCAATTATCTCTCAGGATGTGTATTGTCATTTTGGCCAACCCTACATTTAGCTGTCCATGCTTTTTCGTGATCAGAGTCTTTCCCCGGGGTCCCCTCACATTCGGATGTGCCTTATGTAGCTCCACAGGGAGGCATCCCTGAGGCCTCCTCATTAGATGTCTGAACTACCTCAACTGGCTCCTTTCAGAAGGAGCAGTAGAGCAGCATGTCTACTTCAAGCTCCTCCCTAATACCCTGCTTCTCACTCTATGACCCCAACCTGCACAGGCAGCTCATTTCAACTCTTTGTATCGGTAAATTGAGAACTTCACCTTCAGGCTTAGCTCCATTTTCAACATGACATTTCAGTACTATGCCACTGGTCAATTTCACACTACATTGTACCCTCATTCGGAAACAAGTCACATAGATACTTAAACTCTTTCACTTGGGGCCGCAGCAACAACTGCCAAAGGTGGATGGTGTCCAAGAGATGCGTCAGACACGGCAGGCTGACAACATTCAGAGCCTTCAGCATCTCAGGGTGAATCTCATCCACCACTGGCATCATGCCAATAACCATTTCAGTGACTGTTACTGCCTTAGCCTCTTATCTTTCCGTTTGATTTGTAATTTATAGGTGCCTTTAAGGAGTTTAAGACGTGTTTAAATCAATCGAAACGTATTACTATTGTCACATCTTACCATATGTTGATTGTTCTGTGACATTTAGTGTAAATGAGGTTTGATTTTTGTGTGTAGACACGTCATTGAGCTGGAGTTAAGCTGCCATACTGTAGCTACAGTAATGTGCGTATACACTCCCGTAGACATATCCAGTCTTCACAGATAACAACCTGCTCTCCATAAAGAGTGAAAATCAAAAAGGTCATAACAATTAAATTAAAGTTGTGATTCCCAGTGCTACAGTTCCTTATACACCACGTTGTTAGGTTAAGAGCTTTAGGATTTTGTGATAACCATCCATACATTTTCTAAACACTTTAATCCTTCCAGGGTCACGGGGGCTGAAGCCTAGTGATAACCATACATCCTCATTATGTACACATACAGAATATTAACACTCAACTAAATTTAAGGAATATTTTGCAAGGAGAAAAAAAGTCACAAAAGCTGTTGTGAATTGTGTACTTGTTTGCAGAATTCCCTATCATTGATTTATTTATTTATTTTATTTTTTTAAAACTTTATTCCCCATTAAAATGTAACATGGCTGGAGGCAAACGTTTCAGTGGGATACTACCACATCAGTTAACTCGTACTCAACTTCTACTTTGACACTGTTGATTAATGTGAAACTTTTTCTTAGGACTTCAGAATAAGGTCTACAAGACTGCTTGGGGATAAGTAGACCTGCTCTTTGATCCCAGCAAGTTATTACTGGTGTTTATTCATGAATCATTTGATCTCTCTTTCTCTCTCTCTCTCTGTCGCTCTCTCTCACCCCCGCCTTCCTTCAATCTCCCTCTTTCCCTCCCCTTCACAACCTCAACTCCCTCTACCTCTCTGTATTAGGGATGGACCTGACCAGGCCTCGCCTCAAATCGGTCAGTTCAGTGGCAACTCCGTACAGGAGGGCGTGTCCACCACTGCCAATCAGATCCTCATCAAATTCCACAGCGACTTCAGTACCAGCGGCTTCTTTGTGCTGCATTATTACGGTAACCTCCCCTTTGATACCAGCTAAGTAAAGACCTTGTCCCGCACTGCTGTAATGACCCCTATTCATTTGATCTTCACTTCTCCACATAGCTGAAACCCTAGTGTATTAATGAAGATCACAAAAGAACAGAGGGATATTGTCCTGCGCTTCTATATTGGAACGCCTTTAATATTCCCTCTTTTATAAGTCATTATTTGGCCTTTCTCATTTTGGTACAAGGTATTGCTTCCAGGTCTGTGTAATGATAAATTATGAATGCCTTCTTATGCCTGTTTTTCGCCTGCACTATTAAAACGCCCCTTTGAGAAGAAGTTAATTAATAATAAAATGTCCCCCATCTCAGCTAAATAAATGATTGGTTTTTGATGATCATGAACAGTGATAGGTGGCAATTTATGATCTAATCAAGTTTCAGCATGATGGGAGAGTAAAGAAAGTGCTGTAGTTGAATAGAAACAATACACACTCCCTCTCACACACATAATTGAGTGCACACATACACTGTTGCAGATTTCAGCATTTGTCTTCTTCCCAACAGCATACCAGCTGAGAACATGTCAGCCACCCCCCCCTGTCGCCAATGCCACTATCCTAACCGATGATGACGAGTTTGAAATAGGTTTGTCTTATTTTATTTTGCTTGTTTACTGGCCAGGGACAATGCGTAAGAAATTAATGTGCACCAGACTTAACGTAATTCGCTTGGACAGCCCTGGACAGAGGAAGAAAAAATAGGAAGAGACGTATCAAATAGTTTTTGCCACTAATTAATTAATTCCCCTGTAAGCTGCATTCTTCATTTGTTCATTGAGACTATTGTTTAGATGTTTGTATCTTGGCTGTTAGTCATTTTTGTTAGCTTTTTTTGTAAATGTATTAATCCATGTATCCATTTCACTACACACAGCTTTGTCTGTAGTACATATTCATGTGGACGTATACGTTCTCTAATGTATACTGTATATATTAATGTATAACACTGCCTCTGGACAGATGTTTTTTAAACAGATCTTATTAAAGATGCAATGTGCTCTTTATCTTTATCTTTTTTTCTGCCCTTTGCTCTTCTTTCTTATATTTCCCTCCTTTCTTTTGACTTTTTCCATCTATTCATGGTTCTTGCAATTAAATATTAGTTTTGAGGGAAGGACTAATTAGCTCATCATATAAGCCGTCTACATTTTCAGTCTTCAGAAGTGGATCAGAATTGGAAATCCTATAGCTAGTGGCTGCCTTACTTTGTGTCCTTGAAATTGAGTGTTTGGGATTTTGACTCCACATGTGAGTGTGTGTATGTTTAACTTTGCGGCAGTAATATAATGAAGTGCCTTCAGTTCTTCAGCTAGTTAAGGGGATGTCAACCTTCATTAGAAAACGTGTCGTTGATTACTGTTTCAAGTGCTCGTACTGAGGAGGCTTTACTAACAGCTCTGTGTGGATGTCCGTGCTTGTGGTTGGCTGGGCGGACGAATGGATGGAGATGCGTTTCATATCCACTCTTGGCCCATGTGTGTTTGAATGATCACGTGTTTTTATGACTTCACAGGGGACATAATTCGGTACTCGTGCCTGCCAGGCTTCACCTTGGTGGGCAGTGAGATTCTGACCTGTCGCCTTGGAGAGAGGCTACAGATGGATGGACCCCCACCAGTCTGTCAAGGTTGGTTTTATTCAATGTGCGAGCCTATGGATATGTTTTTGTGTGGCTTTCTGAATGTTTTTTGTTTTTAAGTATTTTCTTCAATGTATGTTCAACTGATGTGTATGCGTATCCGTGTTCGGTTATGTGTGCCTCTACGCGTGTGCTTGACGCCACGCTGCCAAGGTTGGTTGCAGTCAGTCGCAAGCACCCACTGTTGATGCATCATTTAACAGCCTGCCAGCAGGGCCTCTTCTAGCAGGCTCCTGTTGGCAAACAGCATCTCTGTTCTAATTTGTCAAGACTCACAGAGTTGGAACACTACTGACCCGAGATCACAGACCTGGGCTCCCGTAGAAGCAGCACTTGACTGTGAAGGATCAGTGTGAAACAGATTACAGATCAGCAGTTTTCATCGACAAGTGGTTTTGTTTTTTGTAACAAGGTTAATGGAGGCCAGTCATGGCTGTTTTTTTAATAGAACGACGCTTTAACGTTTATATGTTACCCCTTAATCCCAGCTCAAATGGCCTCATGGGTTTGATTGATGTAAAATGTCTTCGTAGCCATGTTTTTTCAGAAGATGGATTTTTTTTTACTACAAGTAAAAGGAAAATAAATGTCTGTGTTGTCTGCATCAGAGATTTTGTTTAGACCAAAATACAAATGCCATCAGCCTGCTTGTGGTGCCAATACATCTTTGCCGCAGACAACAGAGCACTCTTAAACCTCCTATTCCCTGTGGATAGGCATCTTTTGAAGGGCCCTAAAGTCCTTTGTGCAGCCTCGAGTTGATGAGCATTTCTGTCTTTTTATTTCTAGGAACTATGAGTAATCGCATTGGACTTGTGATCAAGCCATGACAGATACTCGACAGACCCAGAGCCCGCACTCATAAAGCATCTTAGAATAGGACTACTGATTTGGAACCTATTTCCTCATCCCTGGCTGTTTATTATTTGATGTCTGACTTGATATCTGGGTTTTTACCCTGTAGGGTTTTTGCGGCTGACATTGTTTTGCTCTTACAAGTTGTCCTGATTTAATTTTAGTATGTGAAAAGTGTCAAAGTTAAGCTACTCACATTCCTATGCTTTATTCATAAAGGCTACATGCAGCACTGCAAATGAATAGCTCTATTAGAGTATGAACAAAGGTCAGAGAGACCAAAACCGTGGCAATTTGCATAGAAGTAGTTGTGTGTTAAGGTCCGGAATATAACGGAGTCTACCTTTACATGTGCTGCATTAGGCATTTTTTTTATTATTAATAATGTATTAAAGCAAAAGGGGTGTGAAGTCCTGCAACATTTTACTAGCTTGTTAGACAGTGCAGAGTAAAAAAAGAGAGGTGGGAGGAGAGAAAAGCTTCATTGCAGACTAGCAGACTGCATCACACCTGTCTGGCATACAGATGTACAGTCAGGGTAGGAGCCTGACATTAATGGAATTGCAGTGACATGTTTCCCAATGCTTTATACCAATGTTTGTTTGAAAGTGACCAACTTAGCAGATCAGCAACAACAGGAATAGTTTGGAATAATTTGATCTGTTTCTTTCGTGCCAAGTGAGGAGAGTCATTCATGTAAGAGTACTGGGAAGTATTTCAAGCTCTCTTGTTCTGTTGGTCTTGCCAGCTCACCTTCTCATGTGTTACTGTTACACAGAGTTCTGCCAAGACCAGCTAGCGCCGATCTAAAACTCACATACTGAACTTGAAATAATTTCACAGGCTTTAATTTGAGTGGCTAAATTAACCTGCCAAATCCAGCGGGGCGAAGCATGTTGGGACTATTCTGGGAGAACACAACATTGTTTTTCACTTGGTTTCCTGTGCAAGGCAATCGATCATATGCTGGAATTTGAAATGTTTTAAGCAATTTTGATGTTGGACAGCACAGACTCTCTTACATCATAGTAAATGGTGTTGTTCACTGTGCCAATGACAAGACAATAGGTCGTCTACGTCAGGGTATACTGTATATGAATAACAGAGGAAAACAAAGCCATTTGTATATAAAAACATACGAGTCGTATGAGAAAAGAACAGATATGGTATTTTATATATGATTAGGTATCGTATATGTCTTGATCAAACAGCTCCTTGAGCATTAAATTGGCATAGTTAGTATTATTTTAGGATGTCTGGATTAGTAATTTGTTGTTTGACATTTCCATGGATCACCTCATTATTGTAGTCAAGAATTCATTACATTTTCTTGTGTTGGATATGTTATGTCCTTGTGCCACCTCTAGCACGGAACTAATTGCTCTCCTTGGGACATGTAAAATTGAACTTAATTTGAGTTGACCTGCTATTCACATCCTAGAGACTGCTACAGTAAGCTTGTAAAGGGGCCATTTCCTGTCAGCAGCTTGCCGGAAAACGAATTCTCCTGTGTTCCCCAATTCCGCTTTTGTTTGTTGTCAACCCTTAATTGTCATTTTATGCTTTTAAAATAACACGGTTATGTCCTTTTGGATAGCCATGCAATGTCCTTGCATGGATATCCAATTTCACCCCCAAATACCCCTGGTTTTTAAGATATTTCCCCAGGCTCTGCCTTCGTATGAAGAAGGTTATGCAGTAGCTTTGATCAAGGATAGAACCACAATTGAGTTGACGGCTGTTTGTTTGGTAAACCATCTGCCACATTGAGGTTGAGTCTAACCCATTAAATGTTGTCATATTGGTGTTCATATTCCCATTGATTTTCTTGTGTCAGAAAATCTAATGAAAAAAAAATGTTCTGATCAAACTTAATCTCCATTAAATTTATGTATTGCATGATGTCTCTCTAGCCGACAATATGTAACGTTGTAATATGTCGTTGCCTTTGCATTGATATTCCTTACACAGTGTGCTGAGTAAAAGAATAAACAATTGGTGATTTGCACAAGAAATTACAGACACGTCTTGCAATGTTTGCAAGATCAAAAAATAGCCATGCCAGTTCTTTTTAAATGCATCATCATGTTTTGGCATGCATGTGATTGTAAATAACATTAAAATGCTGTATGAAAGAGTCTAAAGAAAAAGTGCATGATATCAGTAGTTTAATTATGTAACTCACTGGCTAATGATGGTCGGTTATCATATCAATTCACTGTTTAATGCTGATAAAATTTACGAGATAAAATTCAATTAGAACTACCATTTAAACACTTATATTACCAAATGTTATTTTTAGAGATTTCTTTTTTTTAGTGATTTAGTGTATTTGTCTTCCTAATACTTTAGCTATGACATTTATAATATTATAGTATTTGAGCCAGTACTTTGGCTACCTTGCATTTTTGTGACACTAAGGTACAGAGGTCTACATTTGTATACTACCAAATCACCATATGAATACATTGTAAGCTTCAGTCTGCCTCCTGTCCTCATCGTGGTCCTTCTAAAACCCATCTCATAAAGTAGCAGTATTGAGGTGTTTGAAACAGTCTTAAGCCTGAGACATGAATCTCATGATTCATGTTTTAATCCCTGCACCTAAAGTTTGAGGCAAAGCAATTTAAGCCACAAATGTGCTTACTGGATAGACTTTTGTGTGTTGCCTGGCAACGTTAACTTATTAAACAAGTATTGGGGGCTCAATTATTTCAATAACAAACTCTTGCCAGATAGAGATTTCCTGTACATCTTAAAGCCGTACAATATGGTAAAGTGCTTTATGGAATAGGAATCTGTACAGTGCATAAATGTTTTTTTTTTGAGTTGGTAACCCCAGTGTTATAATGTGTATAGAAATTATGTAGAATTGAAATTAGCAATTTTTAGTAGCATTCACATATTTCCTTAAAGTTGAATTTGTGCTGGCTCTATGAAAACGTTCTCACTGGCATCAGTAGAAGTAGAGGCTCCTGCTGAGGACAGAACGTGTGATTTATCTGCTCCAACTGAAGACCCCTCTGAACGCCATCATGTCATCAGTGACAGTCATAACTCTGTTGCTAATATTCAGACCTTTTTCATCTCAAATGCAAAATCAAGTCTCTCAGCTGCATCGAAAAACCACTCAGACACCATTTTGCAAAAATGTGGACTTTAGAAAGCAATGTTTGTGAATAACTTAACACTTTAAGAAACTGTCAAATTAAAACTGAAACCTGCTGAAAATGACAGACTGACCACTGACCGGACTAACACCCACTAATGTGCAGTGTGCTCAGTGTGCACGTCAGTGTTCACAATGTGGAAATCTTTTAGGTGGCATGTCTTGAAATTCCTTCTTTTTCCTTTGAGTGTTTTACCCTTTTAACATATAAATATGCATTTTAATCATTTAAAAATCCATCAAAGTGTAAATTCATAAAGAAATCTCCATATTGCTCTTTAACTTTTGTCTTTAGCGCTGACCAGTCAGCTCTTTAACATTTTCTTCAGTATATGCTCATTACAGCGCACAGAATAAAAAAGAGCACAATGATTGAAAATAAATAAAAATATAATGTTGCTTTCAAAAGATGTAAAAAACAAAAGCGGCCGATCAGGAAATTCTTTACTCAAGTACGCACAGGAAAATATTGATCAAGTCTCTCGCAAACTGTCAAGCAATGGAAATATTGCTATTTATATTAAATTGCTATGTTAATTTATTTTCTGAAGAGATCGACTTGAGATTTGTTACCTCCCTAATAAATGGTGTTTCTATAAATATGGATTCTGCCATGTACAAATCCTGTTACGCTTTTGTTGTATTATTTCCTTTTCTTTCATCTCTATTGTCTTTGTTGTTGAGTTAATGTAATGAGACATTTCCGTTCCCGCAGAGGACCTTTGCTGTAGTTTGTGATTTAAGAAATGCATTGTTATTTAGAAAATCACTGACTTTGACTTTTTGGAGATCATATCTGCCTGTTACCTTCAAGCCAAAGGCTCTTCTAGCTGAAACTTATGCAGCGACTCCCCAGAGAAAATATTCATATTGCTTTGTGTTACAATTTTCCCCCTCTACCTTTTTTTCTTGATATATGTCCGAATGTTTCCAGTGACCTTTTTATCTGGAACTGTTGTTCACATTAACCTTTTATATACGTCATGTTTCTTCACTAGTGACACCGAAGAGAAACTTCTGTTACCAACAGAAAAGGAAAAGAAAGCAACAGGACTGCCATTATTTCAGACATGCCAGCCTACAGGAAATGAAGGGAATGCTCTCAGCCGATGCACATAAACTCACATACATCATTTCTCCATACAAAGCTAGCTGTCTCACCTACTGAGTATTATTATTTGAGAGATTGATATCAGGGGAGCCTGATGACAACAGCATACTCACCAGCTCAGCCCTTAGCTGCAATATCAGTCTGGCTGAAATGTAATTGTCTCAGGACTAGTTATTTTTCCAATGTAATTTCTACTGTCACAGTGGATTATTCCTGTCTTTCCCTCCTTCACCCCATCTTGCCCTATCTCTAATTGTGCCTTCCATCCCCTGTCCTATACCTCTGTTTCTTCTGTTTTCTGCCTCCTCTGGGTTTTCATCTCCCTCTCCCAACCTCTGCCCCCTCTTCTCGTCTCTCTTTCTCTGTTGTTCTTCCTCTGTCTCTTAGTCTTTCTCCGTTGATGCCTTGCCCTTATACTGTTTCTCTTCTTCCAGTCCAATGTCCAGCCCATGAGGTGCGTTTTGACTCGACGGGGGTGATCTTAAGTCCAGGCTTCCCTGATAACTACCCCAATCTCCAGATGTGCTCCTGGCTGATCAACGTGGAGAAGGGTTACAACATGACTCTGCACTTTGAACTCTTCCAGACAGAGAAGGAGTTTGACATCCTGGAAATATTTGATGGTGGGTTCTGCTGGAATTTTTGTGTTCCAAAAAATGTTACTCAACTCAATGCGTTTGTCTTGTGTTATGAATTTTAACGCTTTTCAGTAAAACATTCATACTTTCTTTCTTTTTTTTTTCTGCACTGCTATTAAAGCATCTGTGTTCTGAATGCGGCATTTTGGGTTCCAGTCATGTATTCAGTAAAGTAAATGATAAGTCATTCAGAAATGTTACGGAATATTTGCTCTGTTGTTCTCACTAGCATATCTGCAATTAATGCTTTTTATTCAAACATTTTTTTAACAAAACAAATGAAGCATTTTCTCATCTGTCTACGTTAGTGCTTGTTTTTGACACTGATCTTTTTCTGGTAAATTGTTTGTGCGTCCGTCTATCTGTGTTCAGGTCCCAACATCTACAGCCAGAGCCTGGCATCACTCAGCGGTGACATAGAAACACCCTTCAGCCTGACCACCGCAGGCCACCAGCTCCTGCTGCGCTGGTCGTCTGACCACGGCACCAACCGACGCGGCTTCCACATCAGATACGTGGGTGAGTATCAAAGTATGTATCCAGCTTATAATCATATTTTTATTAGTGCTATTTCAATATATTTTGTCTCTAAACTACAGAAAAGTGATAAAAGTCATGGGTTTCCAATTCGGGCATTTATATTGTCGGCACCGTCTGGAGACACTTCAATTGTACGAGTGATAACACTACATAGGGGCAAATATTCATTGAACCTTCTCTGCTGCAGCTACTGCATATTACTGTGGATACAATGTGACCCCATGATTTTTATCACATTACGCTGTGATTACGCTAGTTTTTAATATCGGTTAATGTACAAAAATACTTGAATTTCCACAGAAATGATAATGGCTCACAATAGGAGATGTTCTCACACACAAAAGCCATGAGGCAGGAAGAAAATCATGCTGTTTTGCACTCCTTAATTTAAAAAAGTTTTAAATTCTTAATTGGCTCTTTAATAAGGCAAATGGTACTGAGCAAGAGCAGCATAGCGGATCTTCTTCAATTTGAAATGCATCAATAATAATGAAAAAAGCACAAAAGACATTCATTTTTCATGTTGTGTCCCTCCATTATATTTAATACACTAGAGTGTTACTTTGAAAGCAAGTCGGTGTGATGAATTTTGGAAAGAAAACTCCTCTTTGACTTGATTGACTTGAACAGGAACTGACTTAAACCCCAGCGAGTGTCTTTTCGTCTTATATCCCTGCTATCTCCAGTCATCCTGATTTGAAGGAATGTTTGACAGAATTTGTAAGCGCACATCCCTGCCTTGGATTTTCTGTCCCATCGGCTATTCAGTGCTCATATTCTGGAAATCAAATTTACCTTTTTTTGTGTTCGATGGGCTGTAAGATGAGGGAAAGGAAGGCTATGGAACAAATAACTGGAGGAGGCATCAGTATTGCTTGTGTTAAATCAAATTGAATATGTGCGTGCCCATAGGCCAGGAGAGGAATAGTAATAATGGGATTTTGAGGACTTCCTTTGGCACACAGCCTGAGTGCTAAATAGATGTGACAGTCCTCAGGCATTTTCCCTCATTATCTTTCTGCATTTAAAATGGAGCCTTGCTGTGACTAAAATGTTCACCTGAGTCTTTCTCTAGAGGAGCTTTGTTAAAGCCGCTCATTCCTTTCTTTTTTTCTCTGCTTTATTTCTTTTTCCCTTGTAACATCTGTTTATCTGTTCTCTATTCCTTTTCTTTGACTTCATTCTCACCTTCTCGCGTGTTCTCTCTCTTCTCCCTTGTCTTGCTTTTCATCTCTCTCCTCTCCCCTGGTGCTTTATTCCTCCACCTATTGTAGCAATGTACTGCAGTACCCCGGACTCCCCACAACACGGCTTTGTCGTGAGCCAGACCGGGGGTCATCTGAACAGCATGGTGCGCTGGGCCTGCGACAGGGGGTACAAGCTGATCGGAAAGGGCACAGCTGTGTGCAAGAAAACCACCTATGACTTCTACGCCTGGGACGCGCCAGTTCCCGCGTGTCAAGGTAAGCACATCTGCCCTGGCAGCCTTTTATTTCCAAATTCAGCCTGCCTTTCTCTGTTCTTCTGGTCACTGCCTCTACACCCCTATGCTCAGCAGGGGCAGACAGGCAGGTGCTTAAGGCATCCGAGTGTCTCTGCCCAAGCTCTATTCCTGTGTTGTTAACAGCTGAACTGGATCCAGCCTGATTGAGAGTCAAAACCCTGTCAAGTGGAAAGGAAACAGAAATCAATCCTCCCTTCTTCTGTCAATTTCCACTTCTTCAAATTACTTTGGCTAACTCGCCATTAGCATGCAGCGTCTGCCGCTGTTGGGTCTTACCCAACTAATTGGGTTCTTTGATGCGCATATGTGAAATGTGTGCATATACGTGTGCATGATTGCATGCACTAGCAGAGACACACACATACATACACACACACACACACACACACACACATACTAACACAGCTGCAAACAGCAACAGATGGTGTGCTCAATTGCATTTTATCATGATGCAGTGAAATCAAAATATGTACGTCATGTACTTTAAAATGATTTAAAAACACTTCACACCTGTGATTAATTCCGTCAGTTTGGTAATTGCACATGGCTCTTGCAAAGCACATAAAGCCAACTGTGGCTGCAAATGAACAAACTTATTCCTACATATGCTGTCCATCTGCTATATGCTAGATGCTGGATATTACATTACAATACCTTCAGTCGTTCATTCTTTGCAATCCATGTTGAATGGTATCTGGAGAATGTAGAGTATATTAATCCATCAATGTTGCTCATGCGTCTCAGAGGAAGAGCAATGACCTAAATAATGTTTCAGGCCCAATGACCTTCTAAGCTTTGATAAAGACTTCACCCTTCTAACGTTGAAACTTTCCATCTGCAGTGTAGAAAAGTGTTTAGTGCTTGTGATTAGCATCTGTTAGATTGTGACTTAGCAGTACTTGCAAATTAATGTTGATTGATTCTCTCATGGGGTGGTGAGGGGCAACGTAATGGCTCTAGGCCATGTTGGCAGATTCCTACCTTTGATGTTTCACAGTGTGCAGCTACCATTGCTGCTCCATTTTATCATGTGTGTGTTTGCATAACTGTTCCCATTTAGTCTGGCCCTGCAGATGTTGGTTTCCCCGCTCAACTCACTCCCTCTGACTTGGCGCTGATGATAAACACCTTGAAACAAACTATCTTGAGCTTTCTGTCTGGTTTAAGCTCCGAGGCCATAGTTACCCAGATTTACTCTGTGTAGGGGCAAGGACACAGTGCTGTGTGGGTCTGAGTTTTTCTGAGTGACTGCTTCATATGAAGAGTTACTGTTGAGACAAGTTGCATGTACTTGTCTCTTTCATGAGGTAGTCTTAAGCGTTCAACTTCAATTGTATTATTTCTGGAGGGGAAATGTGTCTTGCAGCCTCAAGGGGCCAGTCCTATATGTAATATGTTCATGGTACTTACATTTCTCAGTAACACTGTCTATGAATACCACATATATAGTGCATTATGAGGGCATAGATAGTGAAGTATAATGCAGTATAATGCTTCATGGCTGCACTTATAAAGACACGTAATGCTTTCTGATGCACAATATCAACAATCATAAAACTTTATAGATGTGACTTTATTTTTTTAAAGGATTTATCATTGAACAATCATCACTGTGTTAATTCTGTAATGAGGAAGAGGAAAACCAGTTGCATTTGTTTTTCTATTGTTCATGTGTGGACCAATATACAAAATTGTCTGAGGCCACTAAACATTTGTTCCAAATCTACACCGTTACACATGCATGTTGTGAGTTCTGGATGGTACAGATAATAAATACAATTATTCTATTAGGTAAAATATTTATATTTAAAGCTCAATCAAGAAATAATCAGAATTGAAGGTTCTTAAAAATGACATTGCGGAGCTCTGCATGTCACAGATGTTTATCCGGTTCTTGGACATTTTATTTGAAATGTTGAAGGGATCCTATCAATTCTGTTTAGTCTCTTGTTATAGTGTCCGTTTGTTTTTCTTTTGTCTTTTTCCCCTTACATTTTTGATAGCTTGTATTGTCATGCTTTTGTGTTTGGTATGTGTATTTCTGTGTATTATGTAATAACAAAAAGACACTTTATTCATATAGCACCTGTTATACAGGGGGAGTAGTGCAGAGGACAAATAAAAACATACTGCACGATTTAAAAAAAAAAAAAAAGAAAAAAAAAAAAAAAAAAAAAAAAAAAATTAGCAATGTGGGCCAGTAAAATAACTCCTAAAAGACACTATAAGCAAGATGTTGACATGAATCAAGCACTCCAGCATCATCATTATAAATGCATTGTGTGGGTGTAAAAACTTTAGTTTACCTAAAATGTTGACAGTGGCATTAGACGTACTTTCTCAAATAAGTTGAATGCAATAGTTATTTGATTTAACAGTTGCCCACAACAATGTGACTGTTGGGGAAGATGTGCCTTCCAATGCTTGTGTTTACCAGGCATCCCTCTGCAACTCTCTCTAGTATGTGTTTTGTACTGTGCACATACGTGTGGTGACAACCTTACTCTTGGCGCCTGCAGCTGTGTCATGCGGTGTGCCCAGTGCGCCAGTGAACGGAGGTGTGCTTGCTGCTGATTACTCTGTCGGCACACGGGTGACCTACTTCTGCAACAGCGGCTACCGGCTCTCCTCCAAAGAGCTGACGACCACAGTCTGCCAGCCAGACGGCACCTGGAGCAACCACAACAAGATACCCCGATGCATCGGTGAGTAGAGGATGTTGGGGGAGGAGGTAAGGGGATGTAGAGGGGGAGAGAGAGTGATTTAGAGAGACGGGGTAACCGCAAGAACCCATCTTGCGCGGTTGAGCAGTGGGAAGGAGAAGTTGAGAGATAGGAAAGAGTTATGGAGAAGAAACTGATTTTGGAATTTTGACAGCTGTGCTGGAGACAGAAAAAGTCGGAGTTTGAAAAACCCTCTGGAGAGGTTGTGGAATATCAAACAGGCTTAACGAAACACTGTACTGTAATGGAAAGTGTCATGGAATATGGACTGCAGTCCCAACAGAACCACGCGTTGTGGTTTCAACACAAAAACACTAACTGGTTGGGTAGTGATTATTAGACAGATGGATGAAAGGGAGAATAATAGTTGAGAGGTAATCTTTAGCTGGTGCTGGGGTGAACGTTATACATGCCAGTGCAACGAGTGATTGACAACGTTGTTTACTGTTGAGACCAATGTTTATTCCCTGCTGTATATGTCTCCCACAGCAAAAAGAAAAACAGAGTTTGTTTTGAAACTCATTTGGATTTAGCCAGTGCCAGTTCATAAACAGCTTTGTTATGGAAGACAACATTTGTATATCGGAACTATTTTTATTTCTTCGACACGGCTGGGTGGTTACATATGTTTATGGTATTTGACTTCGCAATGTGTGTACAAGGGATAAAAAAGACAAAATTGAAACAGAAGTCCATTTAGATAATCCAAAACTAACAATGTCCACTCCCCAACGGATCCCCCCCTTCTTTTTTTTTTTGGCACAGTCATTATGTGTCCTAGTCTCAGCTCCTTCTCTCTGGACCACGGGAAATGGAGGATCGTCAACGGTTCGCATTATGAGTATGGAACTAAAATAATCTTCACCTGCAACCCTGGATACTACCGCGTCGGCCCCGCCCACATCCAGTGCCATTCCAATGGGGTGTGGAGCTGGAGGACGGAGAGGCCTCGCTGTAGAAGTGAGTGACTTCTGCTGCAGCAACACAAACAATGAGCACACAAACTCTCTTGAAAATGTAACTTCACTAAAAGTATAATGTTTCAAGAAATGAAATCCCCTTTATCTCCTTTTTGCCATTGCATTATCACCAAAAAGGAACATCGGTGGATGCACCTGTTTAATCCCACAAAAACACTGTATATGTGCTTCATCAGTTTCATAACAAAGATAGGTTTTTCAATTATGCTGGATAAAAATCACTTAATCAATTCAATTCATTGCTATTCTATGTCCTTCCTCTTCTCAGGCTCACTACGATCATAGATTTTGACATTACAAGACTTGAAGAATGAAAACCTCATTCACAGCTCACTTAATCAACAGCTTGAGTACACTTTTGTACCCTTTACCTATTACCCTCTCAGCCTGGCTATATATTGTTTATTGCGAGAATAGGGAATAAAAGCTTTTCTGTGCTGCCATGGGAGCTACTTTTTGAGTAGCAAAAGAGCTGAATAGCCTGTGTAATGGCAAAAAGAGATGCCAGACAGCCTGATGAAAGATGTTGGTACAAAGGCAAACACCATCATTATCCTCCCCATGAAATAGTACAGGTCACTCTTTTATCACATTGAGGTCGGTAAGATGGGTGTAAATGACTGTGCTCTCCCATTGACTCAAGATGCAAGCCAACTTCAATCTCCTCTTCCTTTCTGTCTCGTTCTCTCTCACTCATTCTCCTGGTGTCTTGTTCTTTCATTCTGTGCCTCCTCCGTCTCCTTCCTCTTCTTTTTTTACTATCAACTTCGTCTTACTGCAGTCATTTCCTGTGGGGATCTTCCCACTCCTCCTAATGGGAAGAAAATTGGGACCCAAAGTACCTTTGGAGCATCAGCCATTTTCAGCTGTAACCTTGGATATGTTTTAACTGGATCGACAGTTAGAGAGTGTCTCCTGTCCGGCCTTTGGAGTGGGATGGAGACTCACTGCCTGGGTAAGCAGGATCTAAATGTTCCCTTTAACTTTTTAAAAGGAGAGCCAAGAGCTGGGTCAAACACTACTGGTGATCTGTTCAGACAGGATATAAGCTTTTTTTGGTTGGGCCAAAATGCCCAGAATAGAGCCAGATGGAGAAGCAGAGGGTGGCTATAATTGGTTCTGTTGCCAAGTGTGTATATGGCCGATTACTATAAATAGTTAGAAAGATGTACAGTTTTTTTCTTTTACCGACATCATGGTGGTAATCAACACTGCCACTTTATACTTTCCTTTGGGCTGGCACACATCAGACTGTTTTAGACATTGTAAAGATCACAAGGTAAAAGTTGTTACCTTCTAGTTATTCGGAGCATGTTGCTGTACAGTAAAGCCTCCAAGTCAGTGTGATTTGGTGTTTTCTAAAATGTTGAATGTGAGCGAGCACAGCTGGCCTGAAACTACGAGACACTTGCCAAGCTGTACCAGCACAATTTGAGCTGTTGTTAAGATATATAAACAAGAAAATATGCTACAGCTTAGCTTACCACAGCTCATCTCAGCTCTGTACTGTGGAAGAAAATGAGACATACGTAATTACTTGAGCCGCATTCAAACCCACGCAGCAGCAGACTGTGACGGTTTCGCTGGCAGATGCAGTCCGTTTATCAATCCTGTGGCGCCAGCACTCTGCACTCCATGCTCTGCTCAAGATTGGTTCAGTTCATTAAAAGAAGGGCACCTCTCTCTTGTTTAATAATATGACTGTCAGGGTTAACATAGCCGGGGACCTCTCGGTATACTCTAGTCACCTACTTCAGCACTATCTTCATAGAATCTAGCTGCTCTCAACTGTAGTGTGATAATAAAATGCTCGGCTGAGTTTCTGTGTGCACGAGTGAATTAGGGAAATCAGACTCACAGTCAGTGGCAATTTCCCAGGTTTTAAGTGGCAGTGGAAATCTCAGCAAGATTCCTCTCTGAAAGGCATTTATTGTAGCTGAAGGTAATGTGATTACGTGCTTGAGCGTATTGCACACATTTGAAGGAGTTTCACATGCGTCTCTCTGTCTACTGTAGATGAGAAAAGCTGAGTTATCACCATAAAAGAAGCTGAAGCATGTATGACTTTAGAAATAATAATTCAGAGATAATGAGCTGAAAAATGCTTTCCAAATCCAATATGTTTCATGAATACACTCACTAATTTTGTTTGCCAGCTTTATAATTCCAAGACCTTTTTAGTCACCACTTTCCTCATTTCATTTTATAATACAGTTGTCAAAATGCAAAGTTATTCAAACGTGTTAACAAAGTTAAAATTGTGTTTCTACCCTGAAACTATTGTCCTTTAGTTCAGTGGACGTCACCATGGGCAACACTAGAGAGCTAAACTTAAGTGTTGCACCACATGACCTATGGCGATAATTCTTTGTTATTAGTGATGCAAAGTGCATTGCTTGCAAAAAGTGGACAAGTGCCATGTTAGCTGCAACTGACTATTATTCGTACAGCAGAGTGTTATCATCACCATACACTACAAACGTTACAGTATGTGTGCTTTCTTTGTCACGGTCTACGTTACTAAAGAAATGTACGTTCTTGTTGAGGAAGAGAGCTAAACATTAAACAAAAAGGAATAGTAAATGCTTACAATACTGTACGTTTTTCCTACAGCCGGTCACTGTGGTGTTCCAGAGCAGATTGTAAATGGGCAGGTGATCGGGGAAAACTTTGGTTATAGAGACACAGTGGTTTACCAATGCAACCCCGGATTCAGGCTCATTGGCTCCTCAGTACGGATCTGCCAGCAGGACCACGGCTGGTCTGGACAGCTCCCAGTTTGTATCTGTAAGTACTTTTACACCAATTCTCACTGCCTCATTCACTGCAAGAGGGATAAGTTGTTTACAATATCCAAGTTTCTCAGCCTACTCTTCACATGGAATATAGCAGATGGAGAATGTTGTGTTTTTCTTTCCTGGATTCTAATTTGATATTTTTTTTTAAGGAAGCTTTGAATATGTAAATCTGTATTCACAAGAAAGAAAGGGTTAATTAAAAAAAACGTGATCATTTAATTGCCTAGTTAAAATATAATAAATAAAAATGTTTTTATTCCTGTTAAAAAGTTCCCTGCAATTCTCATAGCGTGGTGCTCCTTTAGTTTTAGAAGTGCTGAAGTCAATAGTTGATGCACACTGTATGTTCATAGTGTGATTCTGCCATGTGAAATGTGCTGTTTACCGTTTCCCAATCCAGATCCTGTCTTTATTCCTAATTACCCCATTGTCCTTTGAGGTTAATTATATTCCTGTGACATGTGTCACTGTACGTCACCTATCGATCATGGTTATTGAATTTTCTTCTCTCCCCCTAATTATCTCTTATTATTCTCTGTCTCTTTCTCACCCATCCCTCCCCTTTCCCTTTTCTTTGTATCCATTCTTTCCTGCCTTTCATCTTCCATTCTCCTCTTTACCTCCTCTCTTTTGAAACGTCTCTGGGTGATGCGTGTCAACTTCAGCTGTCACATGTGGCCACCCTGGTAGCCCTATATATGGCCGCACCACAGGCGATGGCTTCAACTACAATGATGTGGTGCGCTTCTCCTGCAACAAAGGCTACACCCTGGAAGGACCCTCCGCAGCCCAGTGCCAGGCCAACCGCCAGTGGAGCCGACAGCCACCGACGTGCAGAGGTAAAGTCCAGCTGCAGAGCTCCGGGAGTTTGAATATATGATTGGCAGCTGGACTGACTTAAAGTATCAGAAGGATGCAGATGTATCTTGACAGTTGAACTAAAAAGCTGCTTGTCTCTGCCAGCATGTTCAGATGAGGCTCAATCTGCGCACATTGCCTCAGGAGGCAAGACAGACAAGGATAAAAAGCAAGAAAAACTACCAGAATTTGGAACCAGCAGATGCATCATATTCATATGCATCCTCAATTAACTATATGCGATGATCCATTTCTGGTAGCTCTTAGCGTATCGCTTAAATTAAAGGTGTCTTAATGTTTGATAATAGAAGCCACTTCTATCTAATTCTGCTCCTGTGGATCAGCCTAGCCATCAGTGGAGCAGGTAGCTGCCAGCGAGCAGAAGTAGGATCCAGCCAAAGTGTTGGAACTGAATGAAATGGCTTTCGCAGGTGCTTTGTGATGGTTCAGGAATCAGAGGCTAGGATGACCACAACAGTTTAGCAGCCAGCAGATGTATCATGATCATTCAGGAATTAGCAGCCTGTGGCCGCCAGCATGCACAGGCATAGACACAGAACAGAATGGATAGAAGTAGTGTCCACATATCTATTGATTTGAATGAGAAAAGTCACTATCTGTTCTACTTCTCTGAGTAAAGCATTAGGCAACAACATCTGGAGCCCTTGCCTTTAGAGTGAAAGCAGGGAAACAGCAATAACGAGCCTGCAGCAGAATGTATGGAAAGGGGAGAGTAAATTGGGAATTGTTTTGACAATTTTACTGCCAGTTCTTTACCAAGAGGCTTGCTGCAGGGAGAGATTACTTTGAAGGCAAGAAAGCTCACAGTACATTTAGTGGAAGACATCTTATTGGGAGTGTCAGATGGCGGCTGTGTTTTAGTTGTGTCCAATTGTAGTGTGCCCAGGTTATGCTCATTAGTGGTGTGTTTACAATCAGCAGCACTCCAGACATGTTTTGTGTGAGAGCATACCAGGAAAATGTGTACTTCTTTCCCCAAAAGGATTTTTTACAGTTTGACAATATTTTTTCTGTAAATATATTCCACTATTTACATTATTTTTCCCGAAATAAAATGGAAACGGACAACAGATATGTCGCGCAGTATGATGGAAGCTCTTTATTTTAACAATGCTCGGAAAAAGAGCTTTTTCATATTTGCTTTTGAAAATGCTTTTATCTTTCTATCTATTTTGAGTTTGAAGATGTGTTGAATGTAGGTTCATATTATCTCATCATTCTATAAAACAAGGTAACAGACCAGGATGACATCATTAAAACACAATTAAAGAAATGCCTTTAAGTTATATCCATTGTGGCTTTAATTGGTCTGCTACCTCTGGATCTAGTCTGCCAAGGCTAGATTTGCCAGACTTTACCCATTTAAAAAATATATCTCCTCTTGGCATGAGTTTTGTTGGCAGTCAGATGTGAAGAGAGACAGTTTTCATTACTGTGAATAGCACCGTAGAGACAGACCTGGTAAAGGATCAAAAGAGTAAAATCATATTAAACTGTCATGACTCCCTTTGTCAAAATACGTCTGTTTGTTCCCGCTAAGATTTTCTTACAGTAAGCCAGCTATTTTCCACACATTTGCAATATTGATTTAATTGGATGTTGCTGTGAACTTAATTTCACCCTCATCTACTTTGAGCTGTCGAAACAACTTTGTCAGCAGTATGGTTTTAGAGACTTCAGCTGCTTTTTAAATGGATGCTTGGGAATTTGTGACAATAGACGTGCCTTTGGTTCTTTTCAGGGGGAAGCGTTAGGTGATATTGCTAATGACAATGCTTAAAAATAGCCTGGACTCACTCGTCTTCCTGTTTGTAGACTAAACAGAAAGAGCCACTGATCAGGTCACATCAAAATTTCTATTATTAACTCACAAGTCAACATGCCTACAGAAATGAGGCTCCAACCAAAGACTGCACAGGTTCCAGGAAAGAAAAGTAAGATCCCAACGATGATGCCGGGTGGAGTTATTTATGCAGATTGCCACTCGACCGTTATGTGTTGTCTTGTTTTTTACTCTATGCAATGTTGAGTTTAAATCATTAATGACGGAATACAACTTGTCCAGATACAGTTTATGTATCGGACAAGACGGACTACATACAAAAACATTGCACATATATAATCTAAATATTATGACAAAACCTTTACAGTGCATTTACTAGTATACAGTATATGGTATCATAGTTCAGTTAATTATTACTGCATTCTGTTATTCATTTCTTGCTATGCAGTGGTGTGATCTGCACTATGAACATTAGTGCCATAGCAACCTTATGAACAGAAATGATTTTACACACAATATTCACAAGAAGGGTTTGGAAATACTGCCTAGAAGTGAATATTCATTTTGGCTCAAATAAACTTTAATATCCTGTACTTTACAACAATAATGAATTTACATTATCTATGAACACCACAATGAATTGATGTGTATGAAAAGTTTATGATAAAGACAGTACAAATGAGATACGGAATCTATAAATAGACATTATACGACTCCATTCAGGGCTACAGGAATAAAGGCCTTTTTTCAACATTTAGTTCAACCAATAATCCTGCTATGCAGTCTCAACAGTAATTCGCCTGAAATTACATTGAAAACGTCTGTTTAGAGCCTAGCCTGAATTATCTTCTCAGTAATAGAAATCTATTTGATTGCTGTCAGTATTCTGCTGTCTGTATATTCCCATTATGATTAAACTAATTGAGTGATTCATGACCTGTATTGTTTTTTCCTTTTTTTCATTCAGTGGTAAACTGCACAGATCCAGGTATCCCTGCCAATTCTATCCGGGAGAGTAAGATCGAGCACGGTAACTTCACATTCGGCAGCGTGGTCTTCTACGACTGTAACCCAGGATATTACCTGTTCGGCTCATCAGTGCTCACCTGCCAGCCGGTCGGCCACTGGGACAAACCTCTCCCAGAATGCATCGGTACGGTGGCTACTTTTAATATTACCTTGGCAATCAACTGGCACATCGCGTTATTAGCAGTGTTCATCTGTATTCTTCCTGTTCAGCTTTTGATCACATCAGCCTATCCACCTTTCTATTTAATTAGAGATGCAAATAAGAAGTTAGGAGAAGTTTCCCTCTCGATTGACTGTCCACAACCTTGTTCGTGTCCTCGTTTGCTTCTAGAGTTTAAATGGTACAAGTTGCTAAATGCTGTGTCTGAGAGCATCTGTGTTATGTTTGATGCCCCAGTGGCTTATGGTTATGTTGCACTGTGCCTAATTGAGAAATGGGGGAAACTGTCATTGGGCCAGTTGTTCAGGCTATAGCTAATGTTCCTTTTAAAACCAAGCTCTCAAATTCTAACAACAACCATCTATGAACTGTAGGGGTTATCTGAGGTTGTAATGTTGCTCTCCAACACCTGGCTCGTCGTGCACTCTACTTTCGTATGAGGCCGTCAACAGTAATGACCTATTTCTAGTGGAAATGATCTAAAGTAAACCTCTACACACCACACAGGCTTGAAAAGCACTGCATTTCATGGAAGAGAGATGACGCACGGCGTTTACTTCATCAAACGAAATTGCAATTAAAGAGATACACAGGAGTGTCTGTCTCAAATGTTTATTCACGTCTCCAGGCGTCACTGACTCTTTGTTAAGAAATTAGCTTTGCGAAATTACAGAAACTTACTTTGCATTATAAGACTAAGCTGACTGAAAGCACCAACAAACATGTAAAGGTCAAAAGAATAATAAAGAAGCACAGGAAGTGATTTATAAAATTAGGTTTTAGTCCTGAAATCAATCCGGTAAGCACTGTATTAAGTGTATATACAATATTACATATATATATATACTGTATATAATACTTAAAGTATTAAGGCACAGTCGTCTTTTTTTTTTTTCTTTAAACAGAAGCTTATCTGAGCTGCTTATAGTGTAGATTCAAAGTCCACAGCAGTGTAGATCAACATGCTACCGGACGGGTTGGAAGGATTTGTTGATGAAGCAACAAGCCATGTGACGGAGGCAACACTAATCCATCTATCCGTTCACTCATCCGTCGATAATCTTATTTCCTCTCCTCACTTTGTCATGCAGAGGTGGACTGCAGCCACCCAGGTACACCCCCCCACGGAGTGATGAGCGGGGAGAAGTTTACGTTTGGCTCCACGGTGCGCTATTCCTGCTCTGGAGACCACCAGCTCATAGGAGAGTCATCACTAACCTGTCAACTGAACGGACACTGGAGCGGTCCGCTGCCCCACTGCTCAGGTACACAAACACAATTATAGCCATACACAAGCATTCCTGCAAAATTCGACACGACACAACATAAGTCTCTCTTTCAATCTTCCGTATGAAGCTGATATCGGTATTATAATAGACTGGACTGGTAAAGTATCCTTTCATTTGAACTCAGCCTGTGTTTCCTCCACAGAGGTTCTCTAAATGAATGGCAAGAGTTGTGTTTACCGAAACATATTAAAACATATTTTCTCACTTACCTCTAGTGATATCAAGCCACACAGATAGTTTTAGTTTTATTTGCCCTGGCGTTGAGATATTTGTGTCTGAGATCACTGCCATCACCCCGATAGTGTAGAGTTTAATGGAATTCTGTTTGTGGTGTTCATAGCATTAAACAAATGACATAATTCAACAGCAACATTTTTCTGAAAAACAATGTCCCGGATACTCCACAGAACACACTGTCAACAGTTTTCATAAGGACCATTTCTTTGGTGGTAAGTAGTTCCAATGAAAATTGTTCACAGCAATCTCTGTGGATTATACAGACTAATCAGGACACGCATGCTGAAGTGACAAGTTGCTGTTGAATTGTCATAATGTCATTTCTCATTGCTGTAAGCACCACACATATAATTTAATCAAACTCTATTGTATTAGAGCCAGCCCGAGCTGTGTTACTGCCAGAATTATTTTTATTTTTTTTTAATATGTCTCAAAACAAAATCTGTATGGCTAGATAGTGAATACCACGCCACTGTGGCGTAGTGCCTGGGAGTTCTGGCATCCTAGGATATTTGGTTAGAGCCTTTGTGAAGTTCAGAGCAAACACACACATGAACTGATATCAGCGAACTGAGCCAATGTACTGCCCTCAAACTAGACCCCTGTGGAGCTCTTCCAAGATTTTTTTAAATAATTGTACCTACAAGCCAAAATATTTGACAAATATTGTCCACAAATTCCCCATCTACTCAAAGCCGTTTCAGCATTTCACTTTTCAGAACATGCACTTTTGTGGTTTATTTGCATTTGGATGATGAATTGTTGAAAAAGTACACTGATGGTGGACCAGTACCAAATAACTCGAACAATAACCCTAACCCATCATTACTATTTGATTCAGTGATATGGAGTTATTAATTCACACCTCAGCCAAATAATCTGTTCAAGCAAACGTTGCTTCCTGCATAAAACAATCAATGGAGTTAGAGATATCACCCCTGACATAACCTAAATGCACTCAGGAAACTTAGTTTTAACAGAACTTTCGGTGTCAACTCTTCAGTACATTTACTTGCAGAATCTTCCCTGCAGAACTACAAACTTCCCTCCTTAATCCCCCCTGTTCTCTACCCTCCCATCAGACTTAAGCATTCCTGACCATTTAAGTGGTTTCACGTTACTGAATGTTCACTTGGTTTGTTCAACTCTCTGACCCAGAAGTAATGTTTGTAAGCAGACTTGTATGACGGTGTTTTTTTCTTCTTCATTAAATAGGAGTGCAAACTCTACTCTCCTTCAATATTTTGTATTTACTGAGAGAGTAGTGAGGCAGTAGTGTAGTTAGACTCCCAGCATAGTGAAGCGATGCACATGATTGCAGAGGCTCAAACCAGATCAGTCAGACTTTCCATAAAAATTGTGTTCTAAATTTTTCAAAATGGAAAGAATGACGCAGAGAGTGAAGTATTTCTCTTTATCTGCGCCTACATAATTATCTGCTGTGTACAGCCTAATAGCGGTTTTAAATCCAGAAATTATAGCCATAGAATCTAATAAAGCATGTAATTATAATGCTTATGGTCAAAAGAATGAGTGTTGCAAGGTATTTCTTTCTTCTTCAGCCTAGTCTTTAAAAGCAAATTGCCATCTATTATTGAGATGATTTGATCAGCACCCTGCTGTTATGACAAATGAGCTTCTTGGAAAGTGATCATTTTCAATTTTGTATTATATTTCATTATATCACTCACTCTGAGCTGTGTATTACCAAAATGAGCTCCACTGCCTCTGTTTGTCTGAAGAAACCCGGCCAATAAACTCTTTAATCTGAGAAAAAAAACAAACATTTATTACCAAACTAGATTCAGTGCATTAAATTGAACATTGTCCAAAACCTAATCAGCATCAACTCATCACTTAAAAAGGGAGATAAGTAAAGCCAACATGAATCTGTTCCCAAGTATTTAATTTGTCAAAGAGCAACTGCTGTTTAGAGAGTAAACCCCTGTGGAGGAATTTGTGCAGCAGAATAAGAGTCCTGGGTCAGTGACCATAAGATTTAATCATAATAAATGACGCTGTGACTTACCAAGCTAAAGACAAAGAATGTGTCGAGGTGAGCTAGAGCAGATATTACGAAGTTCGATTACATATAATAAGATCACAAAAATGCAACTTCAGTTTATTTTGTACTAATGCAGTTTTGATTTGATCTCATTGTGACACAATGAGTAATTTTATGACCGTATAAATCGCAGACAAAGTACAGAAATTAAGAAGTTAGAATGTTTGTGACATGTAGGACTCGGATAATATTCATATTGATATTGGTTCTATAGTTGATGGTAATTACAATTAAAGTGTAAATGCATTGTCCTCACATTGTCACAAAGGATTGTACTGCATCAGTGCTCCTAACTATGAAAATCAGCTTCTTATAATGGAAATAAGACCCCTTTGTGGATCACTTGTTCAGGTAGCATGACTTAGAAGCACCACACAGGTGTAACTGAGTTGTGTCTTACAGGAGCTAAGATTGTGATGCAGCCTGGAGAGTGTGATCTAGTATAACACCTACTTTTCACAGGCACATTAGCGAAAAACGTCTGAGGTGATGCATTTAGTGCTGCATTGTAAGCACATTAAAGGACCTATCTGTGTTAAGTGTTATTGTATGTTTAAAGTGTATTTGCAGAAAGGTCAGAAATTATTTAAATGGCACATTTGTATTCTCAGAGAGTGTTCATCACCAATGGCAACAAAATCATTTGGGCTATGAATTCCTCAGAAGTCCAGCCCGGCGTCAGCAACAGTTGTCACCCGCGTACCCATCTATGCATCCATCCTTCCTCTCATCTGTCCTCCTGTGTTAATTAGTAAGAGGGGGCTTAAAACTGCTTGTGAAACTATTCCCCCTTTGTCTTCGTCTGTTGCATGGCTGAGTTGAAGGCCTTATTATTTCTTCACAAAGGGAGCCTGGTGAACGGACATTAACTCAGATTCAAACCAAATCCACCGCCATCCCAATTAGAGAGATTATAGCTGTCACAGTGCATGCAGAGTCGGGCTGCCTCACCTAACTGAAGGAGACCAGTGAAGTACCGACGGCTGCTGTGAGACAAGCAAACACATGCAGTATATTCACACACAAGTGGACATGCACACGCACAAACACGGGCAACAAATAAGTATGCATACTTAAGTACATGCACAGACAGACAGACACTCGCATTCATTAAGTGCACTCTCTTACAGACACACACACACACACACACACACACACTTATGCAGTACAAAGGTAGGCACGGTACCCATAGACGCACACACACTCCTTGCTTACCACAGCCACACACAAACTAATCATCTCCAGCTGTGAGCACCTGACCTGACAAATCCAGTTTGTGCACATGTGAGCGGTGGGATGTGTGTAGAAGATATGAGCTTGGTGTTTGTGCAGTAAGGTATTGTCAACAAGTCGAGTATTACTGCAGCTGTTTGCTGAGAGCAACAGCCAATACACAAGGAATTATGCACAGGGTGTGTGCACAGCTCAAGGAACAGGTTCTCACAGCCACTAAAGTGCAGATCCTTCACAATCTGAACTGTACAGACCACTAAGTGGATCTATCTGTCTGCCTATCTGCATTCCTGCTTTGTCTGTCCATCTACTGTATATCTGGGGTTTTTTTTTCTGATGCCAAATATTCTTCTCTTTTATTTCCTTTGCTGGTTTAATTTCTGTGAGAGAATGGAAGAAGCAGTGGAGGTTGGATGGTGTTATGTGCTTTTTTTTGTTTGCTCTGAGGATGTCCTCGGTAATACAAAACCAAGAACCATCCTTCCCCCTAGACTCTAGCTTTGCTTGCTGTTCATTAGGGTTGGGTGATTGTTTCTATCTTCATATCATCCAATCGTGGTTAGTCGAGATTGCCGATAGGCGGTCCAATCGCCAGGGGGTGGGTGAAGAAGCTTTGAAATAAACTCTGCTTTAAGCTTTCTGCAATCAATGCAGTGAAAGTTACACAGATAAACATTGATAAAAGAGTGTGGACATTTCATTTAAAATATTTAAACATTAAAAAAAATCTATTTAATAGCGATGTCTCCCCTATTTACGGCTCCCTTTTTTAAAAGTCAGTGTGTATGTGCCTGGTGCAACAATAACACAGCAACATGTTCCGTTTATCATTATTAATGGAGTGCAGAGCAAAGTTTTGGTGAGCAGGCATGTGGAGAACGGAGATATGGGTTGTCAGGTCCGTGGAAAAGAGACAGCTAGCTTGTGCTGATTAACTGGGCTCAGGGGAAGGATATACCGCTCCACCAATAACATCTCTAAAAGAGATTATATTCATAACAGTTTAGTTCTGAGAGTAAATTAGTTATAATCGCTTTGATATGAGCATTGGGGGAAAAACAAGCATGTACCATCCCTTCAATCGTCGATATACGATCAGATTGCCAGTCAGTACAAGCCGACTATTAATCACAACATAAAATGTTCCGCAGTTATGGCACCAGCCTGACTCCATACCTGTCATCTCTCTCGTTTCTTATGGCTTAGATAGAGAACATGTCCCATCTTTTTCACCCGTGACAGCCCTAATGGGGACATGAGAAGATAATTTACAAGAGCTACAGCATCTTTTTTTTTATACAAGTTAATTCATAGATATGCAAGACAGGTGGTGCAGGACACTGAAAGCACTGTATGTTCTTTCACAGAAGAAAAGACAGGAGAGATAATTCAGGATAATGAAACTGCATTTGGCTTCAGAGGTCAAACTGTATTCATCATTTCTCATAACCACAGCTGGTTGCCTTTTAATGCTGGCCCTGCTGTTTTTATGGACAGGAAGCTCCTGGTGTCAAAGCAGTGAAAGGTATTGTTCCTCCAGGTTGTTGGCACGGTGACAACTGCTCATTGGTGCATTGTGTGTTTTATAGCTGCTTCCTGGAGGTCTCAAAAGATGTACAGTTTGAGTCTAAGTCCTCTCTGTATTGTTCCTCTCCTTGACAGGAACACTGCGTTGTAATTCACTGCCATACCAACTTACAAGGGCCAATCTTTGAACACACACATAGACAGTTAAAGTGGATGGCATCTTCAGGGTCTTGTTTTCATTATTCCTTGTCTGGTTATCTCCCATTGCAGGTGACGCGACAGGCACCTGTGGGGATCCTGGTACACCTGCCCATGCCAGCAGGGAGGCAGGGAACTTTAAAGTGCGCAGCAAGGTTCGCTTCACCTGTGCAGTGGGACACACGCTGTACGGGTCGGCAGAGAGGATCTGCTTCCCCAACGGGACCTGGTCGGGAAGACAGCCGTTCTGCAAACGTAAGGGAAATCTTTCAAATGTCTCGGTGATGTTACGAACGAAAAGGTAGTAGGAGAGGAGCGCATACGAGGAGATAATACACACATACTTCTCCACACACAGGCCCACATACACCATGAAACTCATACAGATACACAAAGAGATGCGTGGTTACACTAGGGCAGGGTATCAAACCTCAAAAGTTTTTTGTACTGACTCAAGAGTGCCCATAGCGCTGAATATTTAGAACTTTCAAATACCAAAGGCTAGCATTGAAGGCTTAGTCAGATTCCTAGTCTTTTTTACTTATTCTTTGATCAAATATTCCCTATTTCAAACCAAATCTAGATTTTTTTTAAATGTGTTTATATGTTTGAATAATTTAACTTCAGCAAAGTTCTTGCACAACTGTTTTGTTACAAACTGTGGGCATATAGTTTGAATGACATAGGCATTTACCAGGCAAGGAACAAAATGCGCTATTAAGTTGACACTGATGAATTTGATAAATTTGCTTATTTAGCTTAATTTCTTTTGTATACTCCTCCAAATACGTTGTCAAAAGTGTTGGTATTGTACCGAAACTCGCATCAGCTGTGGTATTGAAAAATGACAAAAACAAAAATGGTGTGTGCAACACATGGGCAGCATGCAAACATGAATGTGCATCGAGTGTACAGACAGGTGCTCATGTGCATCCACACCTACAGACACAAATGATTGCAAAAGCTAACAAACACAGCACTGCACCAGATGGATAAGTATCTCTCTGCTGCAGTCTGGTATTTCCTGCCAGCACATGGTGCTGTGACTAGCTTCCAGATTGCAACCAAAAAATTCATTAATTCTAGACACCTAAAGCCAAGTTCTTTTTTGGATTGTGATAAATGAATCATCTTGGATTTTGAAGATATTAGTTCACAGAACGGCAGCCTTACATCTTGCATAAATTACCCCCAGGGGTCAACCGGATATTGAGGCAAATGTTTGACTGGTTCTGCTCTCTTCTACTTACTGTCCCCCTGGTCGGCACAGTGCTAGTGTCATTTTTATTATGATAGGCAAATGAGCAGGCGCTCTGAACTACTCTCTGTATAGTTCCCTTTAGTTCAATTCTCTTGTTTCTCCCTCTTTTACCTCTCTCTCTCTCTCTCTCTCTCTCTCTCTCTCTCTCTCTCTCTTTCTCTCTCTCTCTCTTACTTCTCCCTTGATTTCTCTTAATCTTGTTGTCTGGCTGTCTCTCCGTCCCTGTCCACTCCTCCATCTATCCCGCCTCCGTGTCTCTCTATGCCTTTCTATTGGTCAGCCTTACCCTCCCTCCCCTCCTTTTACCCCACATTTCTCTTCCACTACCTTTTTATCTCTCCATCTCCCTGCTGAACTACTGATTTAAAGATTGTTTTAGCCATCTCTCCACCTCAGGAGGGAGGGGGCATGAATCCACTAGAGCCTGAATGAGTTTCAGTGCTGTCTGTCTGTGATCTAAAGCCCTGTCTACTGTTAAAGCCCATCCATCCGTTATCCACAACCTTTCACAGGCTCTGGAAAACAGTCACTGTGGATATGCGGTTTAATATCCATCTCACAATACAATCAAGGTCTGTTGTGTGTGTCTGTCATCATGTCTGTCTTGAATTATTAAGAGAGGAGCCAAGAGGCTACCAGGCTTTATTGTGGCATGTGTGCATATGCTTGTGTGTGCATTTACAGTACAGTAATGTGAGCATGATGACACCTGGTGTGTTTGGGGAAGTGCCTGAGTGATGTTTGCACCTTGATGAGTTTCGGTGTGTATGCACATGTGATAATTGAGAAATCACCAAAGCGCACCTACGCGTCTGTCTTCTACAAGAATCACTATTTCACATTTTCCAGCCAATTAGATGAGTGAGAGAGCAAATCTGTTTCGTAATTAGACGTGATTTGGAGCAGAAGAAAAGCACATGACACAAACTCTGTCCTTTCTCCTCTTCAGGGATACATTTTGGTTGGCGTATTCTAGAAATGCTGAAAAGAATACCTTAGTGGAAAAAGCCTTACCCTTCAGTTCACTACAGAAAGTCTATTTTTTCTTCCCCAGTGTACATCTAAAGTAGCACTTTGCATGAAATTCTGAGTTCAATGTGTGCTTTAAATTCTCCGAAGTGATATTTCATTCTAAATCTAAATAATTCTAAATCTGTTCATTATTTAGTTGAATTTGAAAACTAAAAGCTCTGTTATTGTTAGACCACAGCTGCCAATTGTCACATTACTCCCATGGTCCTCTTGTTTTTAGACAGCCCTAAATATAGCATTACCGTGGATGTACTATGGGACATGACAATACACAAACTGCACTTTATTTATTGAAGACTCATTAATAGATTGATGGGGATTGTTGTACCACTACCACCTACCACTATAGATTAAGGATTCTTTACTGGTTTGGTTCACAGCTTCTTTGAAATAAAAAAAAAGAAAAAATTCTTCCTCTCATCTCCTGATGTGAGGCACAAACTTATAACAGGAAACTCTGACACAAGCATAAATTTTTAGTGCCAATCGGACTGATTCAAGAAACTACAAATATTATATCAGGTGAAAAGCAAAACAGCAGTTATTTTATAAATAAATATTACTATTGACACAATATTGAAGTAATATATATTCCACAGCCCTTTAATCACCTTGAGACCTTCAGAAGAACTTGCTGCCACCTTGGGGGGTCCCAGACCTGGGATTGGATCACTGATATGGAAAATAGAAAATCCATTACTGTTTTACACCTCTGACCTTCGCCTCCTCTCTTTTCTCCCCTGTATTGCAGCGGTACAGTGTGGGAACACAGCCACACCTGCTCATGGTCGTATTTCCCGTGTGGATGGCACAACCTTCTCCCACTCCATCGTGTATTCTTGCATGGAGGGCTATTTCCTCACTGGTTCGCCAACACGCCAGTGTCTGGCAAACGGCACGTGGTCTGGGACGGCTCCAAACTGCACAAGTGAGTTTTATATGCACCGGATACCAAGAACGCAACCAAGCACAATTCAGTGTTTCTTGGTTGATGGCATTTAGTTTTGAAAAACAGCTAAAGATAGGACGAGGAAGACATGCACTCCGTTTGATGCATAGCAGTGAGTCGCTGCTGACCAATTACTCATGTCCACGTATGTCACTCACAATTAATGTCGACTTTGATGCTCTATAAACAGATTAAACATGTAATTTATACTGTTGAGCAGATAAACTCTTCTCAAAAGAACTAAGACAGACAGTACTAAAGATGATTTCGCTCCCTATTTCTGCCAAAAGGAGGCGCTCTGAATGATCCACAGTGGTGCTAAAATAGGGTATAAGATTTCAAATAGCACATAAATCTCTTTGAGCCTTCGCTCCTTGCAAAGCCTCAGAACTGTCAGAGAGTTTTTTATTGTCTGGATCTCAGCAAATGAGCCTTGCAGTAATTAAGAAGTATGCCAATCTATATTCAATTTGCACCAGGGTGACTATCAAACAAAATTACACATTGTTCTTCTCTCTGAAAATCACCGTATTCTCTTTTCCTCATTCTTTTTGCTTGTTATTGAATCACAAGAAAAGATAAATGGTATGGGCATAATTTTCAATTTTGGAATGAAATGAGTCTCTGGAGAGATACACACAGGGAGGGAGGGAGAAAGAGAGAAAGATTGAAAATCATATTGAATAATAATGATCAAACATGCAGAAAGGCAGAATAGCTTTCCTGCGTCTTTTGCCCACTTTTAGCCTGCTCATCACCAAACTTATTATTGCTGTCGTCCTGTATGCTATCACTTCACATTAAATTTTAGTGGTCAGTTCAGGGACATCAAAACGCCATCAACATCAACAAGATGCTAAGATTGGCTCAGTGTGCCTTCATTAAGGAGGCAATCATTTTCACGGTTCATGGGTAATCGATCATGGAGGTTACCAGATCAAAGTCACACAACATTCTCAAGGGGAGAGAGAAAAGTTCTTCTTTTTTATTTTTTTCTTAACACTCTTGATGTTTCATAAATGAAATTTATAGAGCATGTTAGGGAATTAGCAGAAGCGCACTAGGAAAGAGACTTGCTCAGTGAACTGTGAAGTAAAGCCAGAGAGCACTTTGTAAAATAAACAGTACACAGCGCTTATTCAGGAAAACTATTTGCCATGTAGCATGCCGCAATTCTGTCGATTTATCCTTTTTTTTTTTTAGTTTTCAGTATTCTCCTCTTCTCCATTCCTTACCTCTCTCCTCTAGTTTAAACGCCAACACAGTCCTTGTGGATGTGGGGTAATGGGATGTGGGGATGGAGGATAGAATTAAATGAAGACATCAGAGCAAAATGCGTATTAGTGCATTTAGAAGTGACCAGTCATCAACAAATGAGCAAAACAGTATCTTAATTCATAGTGGTGTCCTTGCATCCAAAGAAACTACATTCAAAGTTCAGTTGTTGATAAACAGAGATCTGGTTACAGACAAACTGTATTTAAATGCAGGTTTTACTGGGAGCAGTATATTACAGTGCATGTAAACTCCTCTGAATTCCTGCTGTAACCTCATTTCTCCCAGTAACCTGTTTTCTGGGAGCAAGTAAATGTAGTAAATGAAAAAGCTGTATAATAGAGTTGTTGAAGTCAACAGCCTGCAGCTTCTCTGCATTGTGCTTACTGACTGGGTTTTTCCTCTCAGATAGACAGACACATGTAAACATTTACAGTCATGTACACACATACTTTTTCTGTCTCTCTTCTAGTAAGGCCACTTTTGCACTTCCACACAAGATGATTCTAGTTGATAACAATTTATATTTGTATCAGCTGTCTTTCATTTCATGCCAGCTGCTTCTGGCTTATGTTTGCAGAGACATATGCTTAATACAAGATAATGGTGTTGCAGTGTGATTTTGGTGGCTATGATTCAAAATGAACTGAAGAACTACATATAATGCAGCAAACAAAAACACCTATGTACAGTCACCCAACAATGTGCATGCACATAATACTGTACATACACTACAGCAGTGGTGGAATGTAACTAAGTATATTTACTGAAGTAAAGGACAATTACTATTAATTTGTAATTAGGTACAATACTTGTCTTTTTTTATTTTCATGGCACTTTCTACTTCTAATACACTAAATTTCAGAAGAATATTGTATTGTATTCATTGTATTATATTGTTTTTACTTCACATTCAGAGTTTATAAAATATATGTCCTTATAAATGAAACTACCCAACAGTACATACAAGCTGAAACGATGATTCAAGACTCAATACTTTCAAAAAAGAAGAAAGGTCCAAACACTCTTCTGGCAAATATATGAAAATCCTTTAATCATTTGGCTATTTCATGGTGAAATTCTAAAAACATAGACAATGCCTGTACGTGTTAAAAAGGAGCTGGGAAAACAACCAATGCATAGCGGCACAAACAGCCTTCTTTCAGGGTTTATATTCAATACTTTATTGCCATTTCAACATGATTGATAGGAATTCTTCTTATTGAGCTCACTTCAACAAAGACAAAGAAAGACAAAAATACTAAAGCCACTCAGTCATAAAGCACATATTACATAAAAAAAAAGTATAAAACAGATAGTTAATATCCATGACCATAAAATCATCATAAAAGCATAAAACAAATGGGTAAAATAAAATAAAATAAAACACCACAGACCATAGAGAACACCATAGATAAAACACAAGCACCTGTAGGGAAATTAGCAGCAATATCAAACGACCCACTAGATAAAGTGCTTCAAGTGCATTAAAAACATCTGCTCTACTGCACAATTATTTAACCTGCTGAGTGGCCTGCAGTGCTATGTTTGTAGTGTTTATCTTCTGGATATGTGCTCTTCTGAAACCTGGATGTTGTAGTCTTAATGCTTCTTTTGTCTTTTGTGACTGGGCAGTAATAACTACTTTCCAGAAATACAACATTATTGGCCGCTAGATTATACAGATGACCATGTTCTGTATTTAAATTCATTAGCAAAGCAGGAATCAATTTTACCTTCTCCTATTGCTATTTAAAGTCACGATGGAAGGATGGGTGTGTAAAGCATCTGACTCAAACTGGAAACTGGGATTTACCAAGTAACAAGCATAATGTTTTCTAAATAGACAGTTTGCTGTTTCTGTAAATTACTATCCGCATGGATAGATACCACTTTAGGTGTAAGCAGGAACAGATATTCTATTACACACACAATTTGCATTAAAGGCAGACAGCAGCATATGTAAAAATGAAAACAAAAACCATGGATTATGAGTCATTGTGTATCAAACATACTTCAGTGGAAACTGTAGTGCAGTTCAATCATCTGACAAAGATTACAGGGTGCAGGCATTTCTGAGGAGGAGGCAGTATGGAATTCGTAAACTGATAACACACAACAAATAGCCATATAACCTGTGCCATCCATCAGACATACATCGCGGCTGTTTTTACCAGATTGTCTACAAGGTACTGTTTAACCTATATGTGTTGTAGTTGTGTGCTAATTGTGTAAATGGATACATCTAGGATTAGATCCATTATTGAAGCAAGCAAAAACAAAAGCACTGCCATCAACTGGAAACCTCAGTTTGTGGCAGAGTGAAGACCCCACTTCTTCTCTGTGCTCACAGCCAGCACTCTGATGTATCTCGACAAGATACAAAGTTAGTCTTACCCAGCGATGATAAATGTGTCCAAGTGTTGAGGCCCTTGGCAGCAGCTGAAAATAAACAAACAGAAATTAATTTAAGGGAGGAGGTGTTAGCAGGGACAGCCATATGCATCAAACTTGCTTCTTACATTAAGGTGAACATGTCAGGAATCATTTTGTACAAATTAGGGCAGTAAGATTAGAGTCTGGCAATTTACAATTCAGAGATAGCACTAGTTGAAGACCTCTCAATTTAGTGGGCCAACACTCGGCCATCTGTTTAGTTTGGTGAAATGGTGCAATAAGAAGAAGCCAAGAATATGAATGGCATATGAAAAGAAGAGACTGAACAAAAATGACTTGGGGAGAGAAGCTCCACAACTCATCTGTTACTTTTACTGGCTTCTCACCCCTTGATTTAGACAAAAAAAATAACAAAAATCTCCAAAATAATATAACCACAGAAATGGAATATGTAGATAAAACACAGTTATTACTATAAGGATTACGATAACTATACAGGCATCCCTCGCACTTGAGGGGAACAGCACAACAGATGCTGTGTGATGAAGCTTTGATTGCTTGGTCATAGACTAATACGGCTACAGCTGTATCATCAATATCTGTCAATATTTCTTATCTTCACATAACTGAACATCATAATAGAAGCCTTGGAAATCTTTTTTTGTTTGCTTTTTTTATTACCCAGCATATGCACAGGCAATCTAGGCAATCTAATTTGAGAAAATGCTGCACAGAAGCACAGATGTTTCATTGTGGTTACCTTGATAATATTATACACAAGGTTGCAACACTATGTTCGTCGCGCAATTTGTGTTGCATTTTTGTAAGTAAGTGTCCACTGGCTTTTTTTTTTTTTTAATGCAGAAGGAGAAACCAATATATCCCCATATTTGGTGATCTTTTTTCATAGAATGTATTTTATCACTGTGACCGTGTGTCATAACAATAGAGCCCCTGTGTCCTGCACTCGTGCCATATTCACATCATATGTGATGGATTGTAGCGACGGCAAAAACTCCCATGTTCACAACTTGGGAATTTTCCTGTCACAGAAGACGGTGTCATGTCAACAGAGTTGTTTGAGTGAGGGTTAGAAATACTGTACTGTGCATTAACAGTTCAACACTATTTGCAACTGTTGAACCATTTAAGAAAAAGACAATTAACAATTACTGCTGACCACGACACAATTAACCCCTATTTGGTGACTAACTTCCAATGTTGAGTTTTTCTCGCAGCTTTAACATCAGTCTGTGGGTCTGCTGCAGGTGCGGGTGCCCTTCTGATTTTTTAATGCTGTATTTGGTAAACCATTTTCATCATGCACAACTGTATTTGGCAACACTGTTTAAAGCTTATGAACTATTTACTGTATGTGGGTGAGAGGATAATTATTAATCACTACCCACCCTTTTTGCCTATAGCATTTGAACAAAAATAACAAGTGCATGGTTATGTCCTGATGGCGCAAATGAACAAATGCAAGATTAGGGAACCACCAACCTAGCAAGAAAAGGCTTAAAATAGAAAATGTAGGGGCGAAAGAATGCCCTCCCCTGTATTCAAAATGCATAGGGATGCTCTGTACTGATAATTCAATGTTTTATTTTTTATTATACATTATATTTCATATTTCAACTCTGTATGTTTTCATCACTATTCAGCAACACCATTTAGGATGATTTCTGATACAAGTTCCTTATGTTTGACCACCGATGACAGTGATCACCTGTGGCGACCCTGGTATTCCAGCCAACGGACTTAGATTTGGAGAAGATATCACTGTGGGCCAGAATGTGACGTTCATGTGTCAGCCGGGGTATGTGATGATAGGTGGGGACAGCGCTGTCACCAGGACCTGCACCAACAATGGCACCTGGAGTGGCAGCATGCCAGCATGCAAAGGTAAGTACCACCCACAAATGCACACACTCGTATACCCTGCTTCATAGACACTCGACAGTCAACCTTGATAACCATCAGACCGTACTGTAACAACCTTGGCACGCTAGCACACTGTCACGTACGATATAAAGTACATGCTTACACCCTGAGATCTAATGAGATTAGCAAGCAAGGTGACAGAGAGCTTCCTACGTCGTCAGATAGTGTCATATTGTTCAGTGTGTTGATAAAGGTATTACCAACGATGCATAAGGTTGAATTTCTACACTCTCCTTAAAAAAATGCATATGCAGTCGCATACTGTATATTCACACACGTATAAACACCCACATAAACACTTCATGCAATTTTTAATCTGTTTTTCTAAATTATGTGCAGTGCATCACTACATTACGAAAGTGCTACTATATTTTAACGAGTCCCCAGATAAAAGACGGCAGCAGTCAGCTGGCTTTCAGAAGGAAAACAAGTATAATACTTTTTTAGAGCCCTTGAGCTAGGACACAGTGATCTCACCCACACCTGCTTCTGGAGTTGCACCTGTGGTGGCACAGAGCCAAAGCTAAAAGTTCTTCTGACACCTGATGAGGGATGGCTAACACGTCCTCTTCATCACAACAAGGATCCCTCTATTTGTACTCCAACTGTTAATCATTGGCTTCCTCTCTCTAAAAGTTTGTGTGCACGCATTCTATGGGCTTGATTAACATCAAAGTTAGAAAATCCACTAAGAGGACTTAGATGTTGTACGCCCATCAGCACTACATCACTTTATGATTTATGACGCTTGAGTGGAGGCATAGATTAGCATGTCTGCCATTGACACCCAAAAGTAAGCATTGCAGGGAAGATTAACTTGTGCAGCGAACAGTACACCACGAGAGGGAAGAGCCCACAAGGCAAATGGTGGCTTATTGTTGCTAAGGAACTGTTCCCAGGCGGCTGTCTCAGTTACAGAGAAGAAAGGGTGGCGTTGTGTTTGCCTCTTGAGAAATAGGAGAGGAAAAATGAACTGTGAGAGAAAAAGAGCGAGAGTGTGAGATGGACAAACATAACGACAAGCGGGAGAAATGTACACGGACAAGTTACAGACAGGAAAAAGGTTATAGAAAATCAAACGTTCTTATACACCTTCTTAGGACGGGACTAGGAACTGTAAATATATATACAGCCTGTTGCTTTTTTTCCTTTGTAGGTAATGGCTTTTTGTTTCTAGATATACTGTATATACATACATAGTGTATAAAATGCTGTTATTGACCAGAAGTAGTCTGTGTCATTGCTTTTTCTTAGCTGAACTCATAGGGAGCTGTGGTTTTAAGCCACACACTCCTTGCCCTCCCCAGGCTCCCTATAGTACCTTGCCTAGAAGTTTACAACATCCAAACTGACATTGATTTGTAATATTTCATGGGTGTGTTTCATTATTAATGCTCCCTGTTCTGTGGTATATTGAAGCTGTTTGGTGAATCGATGGTCGCTTACCCAAGGCAGTCGAAACAGAGAGAGAGAGACAGTGCGCGGGGGTGTACGTGTGCACGCACGTGTGTGTAAAAGTGTGTGAAGATCCTAACCTCCGAGCTCTAATCCTTGACAGCTACCACAACAGCTCAGGCACTTAGCCCCGATGCTGCTACGCTTGATGGGGGGGGGGTGGTGTGGAGAGGAGCGGAACCCTAGAGCTTAGCCATCTTCATCACACTCTCACCATCCATGCAAACAATCACATGGGGGCATTCAATTACACAAGTGTCTCTCTCATGCACACATGGGCACAGATGCTTGCACACCTTCACGTTTGCTCCCATCACTGCTGCCGCTCTCTGAGTGCTGTCAGCTCGTACTGACCTGTATGCATTAGTCAGCGAGCCACAGGGTCCTTCCTGTCTCCTCTCACTATCGCTGCCCTTACTTACTTATTTTTTCACATGGGGTAAATGCATTTGAAGTTTGATTAGCGAGTGTGTGCTCTTTATAATTAGTTTTGATTCCTCAGTTTGGATGGAGTACAGATGTTTTATGCTTTATTTTCTCTTTGTCGTTGCTCGCTTCCTCTCCTTTGGTTTCTTTCTAAGACTATCTAGGACACGCAATAGAACAGCCGCTGGTAATCACAGCTTTTTTATCATCTCTCTCGCTGACAGCCTACGCAGCAAGAGGTCTTCCAAAAGGACTGAGAAAATTTCTATTTTCAATATTTCTTGCGTCTGAAGCTTAAAACAATGCCTCTTCCAATAAGATTGGTTGCCTTTTTCCTTTGCATGATTGGGTTCAAGTTGAAGGTGCAGCAGTTCAGGCGGGGTGAGCTGTTTGAAATTGTCATGATGTGCCGCAGGGATATGAGCCCATATTCCAGGAAAGGAGGGGTTAAGAGAGAGAAGGAAGCGAGAGAAGGAAAGGGAGTGGGAGAGAGAATTTGAGGCTAAAACGAGACAAAGAGGTTTTACGTGCGCCGACTGTGTGCATAATTTTAAACATAATGTGTGTGCGTCAGTGATGGCCGTGCTGTTTGTGTGTGGTGTGCATGCACACACTGCCAATGACACATCCTAAGCCTCGCCCGGCAAGGATTCAGTTTGAATCCCAGGTTTGGCGTGTTCAGCTAAGAGGCACTAATGCTGCTTAGAACTACTTAGGAAAATGGGGACACTCCACTTCCCATTCAGTTCTGCCTGCCACCCATGCCTTTTTTAATTTATTTATTTTATTTTGTTTAAAGTCATTTCTGATGCCGTGCTTATGGGATTAGTAGGCCTACTCCTCTAATCAGCGTAATTTGCCTACTTGCTTGTGTGCTCACACATTCTCGCTCCATCTCTCTCTCTTTTTCCTTTCTTTTGAACAGACATACTTTAGGGAGACACACACACACACACACAATCCAACTTTCTACTTTACAGGATCCAACCGGGCATTTTAGAGACGTAATGCAAAATGAAGTGCCTTTTTTTTCTCAGCCTCCAAAGCAACAACATGGAAATCCCAAATTGAAGGCACTCTTTACTAATTCATTAACGTCAAAGAGAAACAATTTCAAGTGAACTTGTTTCTCCTTGAGAATTTGAGAAAGACAATTACATTACCAAAAAAAACATTAAAAAACAGATTGTGACGTCAGTATTGTATTTGCCTT
This sequence comes from Bovichtus variegatus, assembly GCA_943593645.1. Taxonomy (NCBI): domain Eukaryota; kingdom Metazoa; phylum Chordata; class Actinopteri; order Perciformes; family Bovichtidae; genus Bovichtus; species Bovichtus variegatus. The sequence continues at coordinate 12,040,610 of CALSCE010009506.1, read as the reverse complement.
TAACTTTTGTTGACTATTTATCATGGCCTAAATATCTTTCCAAATATAGCATACATCTAAAGCATATATAGTGTATACTGCTGCAACATGTCCATATGGAAATCGTTTTGGATCCACTGCCAACCAAGAACAAAAGACGGTTCCACCTTGGAGAGAATGTGTGATATCCCACAGTGGCTTGCTCCACATTTACTGTAAAAAGTTTACACGGCAAGAAAGTTGTCCACCATGTGCCTAACTTATTAACGTGAAACCTACTCATTTGTCAATTTGAACCGGGATACAGTAGAAAGTACAGCTTAAAACAGCCGACCAAAAGCTTTCCTAATTTTTATAAATAAAAGAAATGCAACAAAAATCTAGTGTGTATGAAAGGAGGCCCCGATGCAGCAATGTATCATTGTTGATGCTGTTGTTATGTCCAAATAAGTTGCCTTTATTCTCTATGCATCATAGTTTAAAATCATTTTGATTTGATAAAAAATGAGTATTATTCTTGTCATCGGCAATAGTGTTTTAGTTTGGATGAACATATATTAAAATTTAAGAAAGCAATCGCTTGATTAAGATCTTAAATCTTACTCTACTCATAGCATGTACAGAAGGAAGTTTTGGAGGTTGAGAGGGCTGCTCTGGAAATGGATAAAAAAAATGAATATGCTTGAAGCAGGAGGAAGGCAGTCATGGAAGTGTCCAGTGGTCCGGGAATCTCAAAGCTGTGCCCCAGGTGGCAGCTTGTCCAACCTGCCCGAGCTCTCTTTTTAATGATGCCTCCCAATGCGCTGGGTGCGTGTGCCTCTATGCATGGTCCTACATATTCAAGAGGGCCATAGACTCTGCTTCAACATGGCTGCATCTGTATATTTTTGTCATGTATTTGGAATGTGAAAATGACGATGTTGTTGTTCTGCAAAAATACTAAACCTTGACTTTAGACGTCATGGTGTCAACATGACAGTTTGAGTAACCGGATTTGTAAACTAAACATCTGATCTTGCCAGACAGTTGTGAGGGCTTGGCTATAGCCTGATTGAAGTCATTCGGCATGCGTGAGTATGTCTAAAAGAAACAGAGACTTGGGGAAATGATGGGCGTTGAGGGAGGATAGTAATGGTATAAAACAACTGCCATAATTTATTCACATCCCTAAAACCCATATCCCATCTGCGCCCCCATGGGTTCATCTCAAAGTGTATCCGAACAAACTCTAACTTTATTATGCATTCATTTATTACATTTGTTGAACAGAAAGTTTACAGCTTACATAGACACAAGATGTCCCTTGATTTCTGACAGAAATAATTCAGTAAACAGAAACAGCAGAAACATCCCACACAGTCGAAACACAGACCGTTTCTCCGGGCTAAAGACCTCGTTTTCATTCAGTCATAATCCACATTATGTAGAATGGTGAATTTATGCCACCTCTTTTTGCTCTTAAAATCTCCAAAATAGCACCATAATTTAAAGCCATAATAGATTTGACAAAACATGTTCATGTTTAACCTGCAGGTAAAAGTTAACCTCCATGCTGTTGTGTCTTAAAAAGAAGTAGTGCTTCTGCCCTCTGGGACGTTTTATCATTCTGGATATAATGGGAAGATAAAACCTGTAATAATGACAATTTATTGGATAAAAAGTGAATTTATTACAATGTTTAATACATTTTAACACCATCACCCTCTCTTACCATCACTTCCTCCTCCATTTCATATTTTTGACTTGGACATGTCTTGATTCTCAAGTGACCACATTACCAGAACAGTTATTTTAGATGGGACTGTTAAAGAGAGCCACACACACTACCGTCTGTGCACAGTACCCCGGAACTATCAAGGATTTAAATTGCACCCTCGTCTCTAACTCCTTCATGTTCGCTGTCAACCCCCCACTGCTGCTGCAACATCATGCAGGAATTATGGATTCAACCTTACAAAGGTCCACATGTACGTGCTGGCGGGCTCCTATTTCTTTGTGTTATAGAGTTGCAATAATTCAGATTTTGAAATATCCTAAAATGTTTTCAGATTTCAGATTTTAAAATGTCCTTCTGCTAGATCTGTTTTCTGCATATTTGATTTTTTTAATTGATTCACGTCAATTGGCCTTTTCCAGCTGTAATTGTTGTATTTTGACATTAGAACCGGATGTGCTCTGATGTGTCTTTTGCTGGCTTCAGCTCCACAAAACTTTTGATCCCGGTCTTCACTCGAACTTGACTGACTGATTGATTTTACTCTATTAACCTTGTCTCGACTGTGACTGTGTCCTCACTATCCCCACAGTGGTGATGTGTCCTACACCCCCACCCATACCCAACGGCCTCCTGGAGGGCTCAGTGCTGGAGTGGGGTACCAGCGTGAGCTACAGCTGTCTACCTGGCTATGAGCTGTCCTTCCCGGCTGTGCTCACCTGCACAGGGAATGGGACCTGGAGCGGAGACCTGCCTCAGTGCTTGCGTGAGTCACCATTTTGAACATTCTTGATGATTATAATGATGATTATAGAGGTCTCTAGAGGAAGCCTCCTTATATTTAGACGTGCTTGGTGACATTCCTGTCGACGTCTGAAACATGGTTATTTTCACAGTGGGCTAAATTGGATCTTCTTGCTTGATGTCCCTTTTTAAACATTATCAAGCATGTGGAAATGTGGCATACTGTTGCTTTTCCTCTTACTCTGTTGATCATGAATTTATATTACATGGTAATAAAGGTAAAAAAAAAATGTAATATTCTACCTAAAGTCATGTACTGTATTTGACTGGAATTGCCAGGGTTCCCACTGTGTATGGAATTTGTGGAAAACATTGAATTCTGAGGGGTATAATAATCCACTCAGACTGTCCTAACATTGAACTAATTTTATTTGGGGAAGTCGTAAAATAACAGGTACATTTCTCAAACAGGGATAAACCTGCATGCTATTTTACAACTTGGTTCATACATTGAGTGCATCGGACTTTTTTTTTTTTCTGATGCAATTCCCTTCTACCACTGTGCTGCTTGCCCCTTTTTGGAGGTTATCTCAAGTTAATGAAATTAATGAAAGTCATGAATAAGTCATGGAATTTAACATAAGGGCCTAGGTGGAGAGGCTGGATTACGATACAAATATAATAAGACAGTCTTGCAGAGATGCCGAACCGGGATAATTACTGTTGTGCCTAGTTGCTGCGTCCAGGACTTCTTTTTAAGCAGTGAGTTATACCTAATCCTGGAACCACCTTCAGTGGCATCACATGGATTTTTCTTTTTCGAAAATCAAATACTGAGCATGAGAATCATGAGCAGGACATTGTATCCTACCTGTTCATAAACGTAAATTAATATTTCATCATTCGTACATGAAGTGGAGCCTTCAATTTACATTTTGATTAAATGAAAAATAAATTGACCTCTAGCCCTAGAGTCAAAGCTACAATGATGATGAAGATGATAATCTGAGTGGAACCACAAGTGGGGTATCTGAAGCTTTTTACTACATTAAGACCATCAATCATCTTTGCGAGCATAATAATAACCCCTGGGATGTGTGACTGCTCAAGATCGTCTCTGTCATCAGAATCATTTTTTCATTGTATCATTCAGAGAGAAATTAAACATCATGAAGGGTAAAGTACTTACACATGCTGGTTTCTCTCTGAATGTTAGTCAGGACGAATTGGAATAAAAACAAATGCCACTGAACAAATATTCATGCACAACACTCCAAGCGCTGAAAGATGTGTTCTTGTTGCTTTGTTTTTTTCTGACAGCTGTGCTGCACTAAAAACATCTCCACTTTAACTGGTGAATGCAGGCAGTCCTTTTCGACTGCTGAAGAGCTTTTGCAGGGAATCTCTGCTATCAGATGGCTGCATGAATTAATTGTGCCGACAGTAACTACACTTTGTTGATTGCTGACTTTAAGTGAGAGTTTATGAATTGGAGAGAATTAAGATAGTTTGTATTTTAGTAACACATGTTGGACCAAAAAGAACAGTCTGAGACCCCTGAGCCTATTTAAAAAGAACTACATTCACTTCTGTGTTCTTTTGTAATTGATGCAAATGACAGAATTTGGTGCTAGTGGCCATATTCAGTCAGGTCCCATTTGGGTATTTAGCATCTGAGATCCAGCTGACAGACTGCTAGTGTTGGTGACCATGCAACTACACGCACAGTACCTCATGCAGCCATTTGCTCTTCTAAATGGCCACATTGCACTTTATTGTAATTACTGTAAGTCAATGTGCACACTGTAGTCTAATCTATATCCTGCTTAACTGTAAAAGATCGTATTTGTCTGCTATGACCAGATATGTGCTTTAGCACTACTAAGTGACCAACCGCCTGTTTTATTGAGGTGCACTGGTTCTGTTCCTGAGTTGTTATGATGGGTAAAAAATGTCATGTGGACATAAAATGGATAAGGTTCCGCGTGGTTAATGTACCATGTCTACTTGCTGTCTACTGCAATTATGATGAGCAGCGTCATCCCTCAAGACGCAACAATCATTTTTCCACATCAGCACTCCCAAAACAACCTCTTGCAGCTATGTGAGCGAGAAACCTTTATGTTCCATGATGTTAGTGTTCAATGTCTCTCAGCAGAGAATTGTTTTTGAAGTAGTAATTACATTTAATAGCTCCATTACTTATGACCTAGAATGCAGGTTCCAATTAGGGGTGTCGTGATATACCAGTATTGGCGATTAACCATGATGATTAGAAAATAAAATATTGATACGTTAATAATACACTTAAGGTAATATCGTGTAAATAATCCAGCGCCTCTTAAATCATTTACGTTTCTTTCCATTTTCGCTCTTTCCCTCCCCCCTAATGCCCCACACACAGATGAGTGTTATTCAATTGCCAAAAAAGAGACGAAACGCACAATAAACAAAGTGAAAGATGAATTTGACTGATTTGACAATTTTCTATAGATATCGCAGATATCGTTGTGATTTTTTTCTTTTTTTGCCAGCATAATCTTTTAATGAAAATCAGATATTGTTACAGTCCTAGTTCCAGTGCAAGTGCAAAATTGGCAGAAATTGAGAACCATACACTATAAATACCATTCGGTGTGCTCAATAACCAGCTTCTGTAGAGAACCTGGCTCTCTAAACACGTTGTTATTGCTAGCCTCCTGCTACAGTTCTCAAAGTGGAAGCAAATCTGTAATAAATCACTGAGGTTTACTAAGGCAAATAAATGAGTCTGGAAAATGGGGACAACAGGGAAGAAAGTGCTGATCATATTTTGGTGTAGAAAAGGCTATTATCTATGCATTAAAATGTCAGCACAGCACTATCTACAGCAATCTCAGGTGCTTGTCTCCATAAATCGTAAAGTTATTCTTAAGAGGTAAATCCTAAATTGTGGCCATTGGTCGCAATAGAGACAGGACTGACCATTACTGTACATACTCTAAATTACTTTATAATCACATACATTTGTCATGGAATATCTGTAAAGGCACACAGGTAACTGTTTATTGTATATGTGCATTAGATGCACCAATAAAGATATACCCCAAGCATTAGTCCATACATTACATTGTCTTGTAAACTAAGTATATTGCCAATTTACCAACAAAATCATGAGCTGAGCAGGAGGAACAATCTTTTGGCTCTAACATACACATCTGCTGGAAATGTAACTTGATAAGTCAATTACATTTAGTTTGGTGCATAATCATTTTATTAGACATATGCTGTAGTAGGCTTGCACTGCTGTAGACTTTAGAAATATGATTGCAATCCATACTCAGCACTTTTAGTTGAAATACAGCTCAGCAATACTGCAAGAGATGCCATGCATCTGCACAAGCAATTAAAATCCTTCTGTAAGCACTTGCAGCCAAACAGGATTAAGATGCATATTCATGTTCCCTATCACAACACATGGGAAATGGAGAGCAAGCCGCAAAATTCAGTGTCTGAGAATGCTAGTTCATGTGTCTGCAGGGATGAGACTGTGATCCCAACTTTGAATCTGGCCTCTGCATACTGATTACTTCAAAGCATTGATAATTCATCAAGGAAGGGGAGAAGCTGTGAGAGTGAGAAAAAGTTTGACTAGTCTCACTCTCTTTCTCCCTCCCTCGCTCACATATCCACAACACACACACACACACACACACACACACACACACGCGGGCACATTAAATATGCTGAGCTTGGTTTGGCCCACGGCCATTTCTCTTATATATCCATAAAACAGTACATTATTTCCCTGCAGCTTGAAGCTTATGACTGATGTGCATGTCACCTGTTTGGCCTTTTTTGTCAAACCTCCCAAAAAATTTCCATCTGAATTCGAAGTCTTACAATGTCGTTTGAAAAGTGACAAGAATCGTTTTCAGATCCAGGCCCGACATTTGCATCTTTATGTGTTGACATATCAAACACGGTCAAACAAACTGTTGGGTGCTGGGGGGTTGAAACTCACAATGCTTTGTTTTCAGATGAGACCGGCAGTATGGGCAAACACATTTTCTAGGAGTAGATATGTCTCTGGATACGAGGATTTGTCTCAGAGATAACAGTATTTGCAGTAATGGCTTTATTCAGCCATTCCTGCATGGGCTGGATTCTAATCTCCTTTTTTACTAGATATCTATTATGTCAGGGATTGGCTGTGAGAAGCCCCTGTTGGGTCCTGACTTCTAGGAAGAAGGCAAGCAAAAACTTATCTCTGTCTCCAGACCTCCACGCAGCAGCAGCACATGTCAGGTCTGGAGAAGCAGCCTGCCTTATTATTGGCTTGATCCCACAGTGCTCTGGCTGCGTGACTGAATGCTGCGACTCTCGCCCTTCGCCTCTGCTCTCTCACACACTGAGTATTTCTCAACCTCCTAAAGCTAACAAGTGACTTTTACTGAGCAGTGTGGTTATAGTGGATTGGTGTAAAAACAGTAAAGATAGATAGAAAGATTTGGCATGGGCAGACAATAAAATGGCTGACTTCTCTCCCCATCAAACCCACTCAGTCTAAATTATTCCAGTCAATTTGATTAGATGTCTATAAGCAATAAATTGAAGGAGCAGCAGTGATAATCAAACAGGCTTCATCTGCTGAGGCTGTGGCGAGAGTCCCATTAAAAAGGCGATATCATACCAGAGGCTTGGGGAGCAACAGCGGCAGCAGATGGCTCTAGTTGTGTTAACCTCAAGGCCCTGTCAGAGAAATTAATATTTCACTTGCTAATTATTTTGATCTAAAATTGAGTGCCATGACCTCCCTCACTCCCTCTTTGCTGCCAAGATGAATATGCACATACCTACTGTAACCGCTCAACATAAAGGTTGACTGTTGGAAATAAAATATAATGTTGAGACACAGCAATTCATCTTGAGACAAAGACGTCAATGAATCTGCCCACATGAAATAAAAAATGGCCAAAGGAATTCGTGGAACAGGCATAACGTCAATGCAATTTGAATAATTCAGTCCATGAAGACTTTCCGAATCATATGTAAAGACAATCATTTTTACAGTCAGGTACTGAAATAAATCGGATACGATTATAAAAAAAATAAAAATAAAAAAAAAGACCATTGAAAACAGCAAAGCTCACAGCACCACCATAGGCACCACCACTCCTCACCGTGGTCTGATCATGTATGGGTGCAGCAGCAGCCCACACATCTTATTATATCTGAATTAAGTGCTTTATAGTCGACGCAATGCTGCATTCAATTGACTAGCTGCTGCAGTATTCCTTATGTGTAATGAGGTTTAAAAAGAGATGAATGTTTGAATTGTAAAAATGGTGCAGAGGGATAGGGCATCAACAGTGACAGGACCCGGAGGGAAGGTGCAACAGTGCAACAGAATAGTTAAGATATATACAGGAAGATGCATAACATGTGTTGAAGTTGTTGGCCCTTAGCTTATCACGTCAGCAAATATTCCACATTTCTTCTTCCGCAGCCAAGTTCTGCGGAGACCCTGGTGAGCCTGCCAAAGGACGGAGAGGAGGCCTCAGTTTCATCTTCAAGTCTGAGGTGATGTTTAGCTGCAGCGTCCCCTATGTGCTTGTTGGATCAACAACACGCATGTGCCAGGAGGACGGCATCTGGAGCGGATCTCAGCCTCGATGTATAGGTACTGAATTGTTCACCTATATGTTTATTTATCTTAATCCACAGAATAACCAGTATTCAGACTGGGGTGTAATTCTTTGGTTTCAAAACTTTGGTGTGATTTGCCACCCAATTACATCACTGGTCACTGGATGGCGTTATCCCAGGATTTGACTTTTCTGAATGCAAGAGATGAGCATATTCATTCGTGGAGTAAAATAACAAACGTAGTGAAATTAAATATACAAGATGTCTGCCAGGTACCATCCCACAATTCCAAATGTTCATTCTCTGTTGGTTCTCTCGAAGCGACTAACATAAATATCAAAACACAGTTGAAGGTGAACTAGAATCACTGCGTTGCCATCTGGCACTGATGTAAAACTAAATCACGAGAATGAATTGCATTATTTATATTGTTACCTCAGGGGCGATGCTTTGTATTTGCAGCCCAGCATTGCTGGAAATATTAAATGCTGGAGAAACGTTTTACCAAATGGAATTGAAATTAGTTTCACTAATGATTAAAAGTCTCATAAGTCCATATTCCTGAGACTTGTAAAAGCCAAGAAATTCATAGTCAAGTAGACCAAAGATGGCAGGGTAATTCTGTTCATATTACCACGCCACTTCAGTAATTGTCCTCTGGTACATGGCACAACAGTGAGAAATGTATTTGCCATGATCAGTGATTGCTCCTCTGCCATTTTCTAATTCTGATTCTCCTGCAATTCCCCTGCTCATCATGACAATGTTGTTCCTGTTCCAGAGCCCACAAGAACCACATGTGAAAACCCAGGGACACCTGAGCATGGCTTCATGAATTATACAACAGGCTTTAAGGTAATGTGGTTAAGAAAAATGACATTCCTAGTTGGGGACAGGTTTATAGAAGAAGGGTGTAATGTAAAAACACATGTTAGGGGGTTGCCTAGCGCTGCATGTTTCATATTGTATGAATACGATACTCTACTATGTACTATGTCCACAACAAATCAATTAATATTTGAAGCAGTCTGGTGGAGGTAGATGCACAAGAAGCAAAGTAACATACTAAGCTTGCAGCTCTACTGTGCTACCTGTCCTTAGTCCTCTTTTAAGTGGGCATTTTCTGATTGATGTTCCATGTAGAATCATTTATTCCTTTGGATGGTGTCTTGTTGATGCAAGGATGAAGCAGTGATGCGTGTATGTATCCATCCCGAGTGGCTTACTGAAGAAGAAAAAAAAATACTGGAGTTCTCTGCCACTGTGAATGTGTAAAGACATATCTAGATCTATAATAATGTGCACGTCAGGCAGTGTAAAACGAGCAATGCTAAAATGCATCATAGTCAACAAAAAAAAAAAAACCCTGATATCATGACCATTGGTGTGTGCTCAGTAGCTCCCTTGAGATGCTTTGAGCCTGTGTATTTCATTTTATTTCCTCCCTGTTGCTCTTAGAGTGTCACTTACAAGTTAAGTGCAAACAATTTCTCCGCTACATTCCGCAGAATATCTGATATGAAATTTGTCCCAAATGACAGCAGAAGCGGCTTATTATTTGGATCACTGCTTGTAATGACTGTGCTCTTGCATTTTTTTTCTGCATTACTGAACAACTTTACCAATATCTTAACGCCAGCAAATGAGAAAGTTCTATGTCGATGCTGTCTTTAATAAGTCGACTGGGATGGTGGCTGAAAAAATAAGTAAGTTATTAAGATGACAGAAAACCGCTTGTGTCTATATTTTTACCAAAAAGTCAGATCCCTCACTTTCTAATATCTGTACATCAGTTTAGAACACAAGCACGGACCATTGCCTCTAGGAATAGTCTCCATCTGCCTACAGATAATCATTAAAATACGAAAAAAAACTTTAGTGTGCAGTATTTCTTCTGAGCTCTTTAGATTTGACGCTGGGAGCCTATTGGCATATGCATCAGTGTATTGACTCTCTCCACTTTGTGTGCTGTCGTTTTTTGGCCAGGTGGGCAGCAGAATAGACTTCCAGTGCCAACAGGGACACCTACTGCAGGGCTCCACCACCCGACTCTGTTTGCCAGATCTCACCTGGACCGGCATCCAGCCTGGCTGTATCCGTGAGTACTTGTTCCTCATGAGTTCCTCTTTCGCAATATCTTTATATCACTCTTCCTGTCTTTGTTTTTCACTTCCCCTTCTGGCATCTTGTCACTGTTTATCTGCATTGCTGGATACTCAGACACTCGCTTTTCTTTTCTTCAACATCCCCCCTCTCCCTCTGTTGATTCGCTTTGTCCTGCCATAACCTTTGACCTCCCAGTAGATTGCAGCTCCAGCTTCAATCATCCTGCCATCCCAGTCATTCTGAGAGTGAGGTGTTGACCGTGATTACTGTCATTCTGTTTGAACTACCTGAACTGTCGAACAACACCAAACCAGGGCAGTGCAGTTTAGCCCAGTCGCTTTGCCAATTGTTTTTCTAAGTTCTGATGTATACAGTATACAGTGTGTGTATATATATATATATATATATATATAATCCAATATCTCAGTGGAATCTCTTTCAGCTAGAGCATTTTTCATGGAAATATTCCCAATTCAAATTGCACTATAGCCTGCGTTTTACGATGCATTTCCAGTGTAAACACTTGAGCTGTGTGATGATAAGGGGATTCAAATGATATTTTGTAATCTTGATTTCATAACTACCCCAAGATGTAACACCCACTTGAATTTTCCGGAGACATTTGTGCTGAGGAAGCAGAAAAATTGTAATACCTTCATTCTCTGCCTGATCTACTCTGCTGTGTGTGTGCGTGCGTGCGTGCGTGCGTGCGTGCGTGCGTGCGTGCGGAAGTTTTAGAAGGACTGTGAATCCTTGAATTTGCGCATGCTGTCTTTTTATTGTGCATACTCTCGGTTTATTAGATACACCTACTGCCATGAGGGTTTTCACCTTCAGTGTTTAACTGTTTTAGAGACATGTTGATTCGACTTTATGGTCATTTTGGAAGTTGTAGTTTGTGCTGCTGTTGTATTGTGTTATACTGAGAGGTGATTCTAATATGTTGTCTCCCCTCATTGAGACAAATAGGATGCATGCGTGTGATTGTGTGCAGGCACAGGCTTTTTTAATTAAGATTTTTTAAATGCTTTATAAATAAGCTATAATACAGTATATGGAGCAAATATATAATATTATACAACAATGTAATTTACACTCTTTGTCAAAAAATTGTATTATTTAATTCAAATGTTTACAGTTATACATAACATTTTACAGTCAAACACAGCAACAAAATCACTGGCAAAGTCTTATTATCATTCATTTAGTTTATTTTCCAATTAAAATGTTCATTTGAACAGCTGACAGCAGAAAAGAATCCTTCAAGCACTCCTGTCTAGACGTGTGTCCGACAGCTCCTCAGCTTTACCCACTTCACCTGTATCTTCAAACTGCTGACCCCATCATCACGCTCACTAAGGAATGATTCAGGAGGTTGCGCATCCCCTGGCTCCTTAATGGCATTTTTTTGCCAGCACTGTGACAGGTCCCTTAAAATAAAAGAGCAGTCAGAGTGAGTTTAAGTCAACATAATTATAGGTTTAAGCTCCAGCAAACTCCCTAAACTGGCACTTACACATTTTGTTTTAACCAGAAACTTGACATCTTTTCTCTGGAAAGGATTTGACAGCAGTGTCAGGTGAGGAGGGAGATCTGCATGCTCTGCTGTCAAAATCTTTGAAAGGTTGAGATGCCACGCTCCTGTGAGAGAGACACTTTGTCTTGGAGCTTTTAACGAAAATAAATACCAATACATCGTATTTCAGGAAAAATGGAACTAGATAAACCACGACACAAAAAGACAGACTTCTAAGCATGTAATTGTTGACAACCAGTTGCCTTGATTCTCTTCTGAGGAAACCTAATGCATCATAATAATGTAGCTTTCATGATTATGGAAACACATGATTCTACTGATGCTGTTGGAGAGGTCTTATAAGGCACTTTACCAGCAGCATCTTAGCATTTTACTGCTGGGCAGTGCACACACACAAGCTGAGGTCAGGACTAAATTGCTTGATTCTGTCCTCCTGATTGACAAGGGTTGATATTTAACTTGCTACATGCTTAAATATGACAACAAGATTTGTCAAGTTAGGGTTAATGGATGCCACATTGTCCATAAACTGATTAAAAAAAGGAGGTATGTTAACATAAACAACCGGCAACTTTAAAAAAAAAAACAAAAAAAAAAAGATTTATCTACTTTGTCAACCAACTTTTACATTTATAACTCGTAAAATATTCCAGTCTTGGAGCTGAAATTTCAGATGCCAGTGCATGACTTACATTTGATTTCAGCTTCTCACTAGTAATGTCTTTCTTATACTGTAAATGATACTTTGAACCCCAGTGAACGGCCTCTGGGAAGTTCCTCTCTTCCTCTTTTTGGATTTGTACTTCAAAACATCCCAGCTGCCACATTTACTTTCACAGTGGTGAATATAAAATAACGTTTTGTTTTCTTTTTACCCTTTTTGTGTAACCATGAGGTTGTAAAACCACCCACTGAAATGCAGTATGACAAGTAGTTCACATTTCATTCAGAGGCACCATGTTTTGAGGCTCTTAACTTTCCTGACTCACTCAGTTCAGCAGGTTTGTCTGTCTGCTGAGGTTACAGCGTGTCAGGAGCTGCCCTCCAGCTCTGGTCCATTGCCTGTGGTGAATTAAAAAATTTATCGATTTTCCTCTGCTCTCGTATCTCTGACGTTCACCAGATTCTAGCACACCATACTTTGATGTATAAATTTTCGAATGAATCAGGTTTTGACTGACCTAACCTTAATGTCTCATTAACATTTGTGAAGTTAGGTTAAAGAGACATATTAGTGGCAACAACTGATGAGTAGCAAACTGGCAGAAGGGATTTTCATAATACAGATTTCCTTTAAATGACGCTAACTTGCCCTGTGACTTTGCAACACATTAGCTCATTTACTGGCAAGTGGTAGAAACATCCAGTAGATGCTCTACATTCACATCGTCCTGTAGGCCCTGTGTTCCGAATGTTGTGCTAACTTTAACTTCCCTGTTCTGGTGTATGAATATATCATTGTGTGCAAAGAAGAAGCCATCCTGTAGAATAAACAGGATCTGCACATAAATCATGTAACAGTATGTTACTCTGGCGTTAGGCATTGGCAGCATAACTGTTAAATTTACAATGTGGCACCGTAATAATGTCATTGAATAGCTCATTTATAAACCTGTATTACTGTTTGTTGTTATTGTAAATCGATTTAAGAGTATAGTTATTATATCATCGGAGGTTCAAAAACATAAACCAAAAGGTCACCAAGTATTTCTGCTTTAATATAAAACTATGAATTCTGTTGATTTATAACAGATGTGTTTATATTCATTTTTCACACATACAGAGCCAAAGGGCTGCCTGGCCAATACATTGGGGGAAAAGTGGAGTTATGTATATGTATTTGAGTATAAGTGCTTTTGTATGGGTCTGACACTGTGTTGATCCTCGGTCAAAACCGCCGTAAACCCTCTAAAATTTAATACAATTTGTTGTGATTAAATGCTCTTCTGTTACTGTGAAGCCACTTAAATGGATTTAAAAGTGAAGCTAACAAATCTTGAACTGCTGACAAAAGCAAAAACTTTGAGGGATTATCTACAGATGTAATAGATGTAATGGACACAAGTCAGAGTGTACATCACTGGATCTTAACCATATTACCTTTATATGAGATTAATATTTTGGTTTAAAGGTACACAGCCCAAATACCCCAATTTCTTCCCAGCCCACTTTGATGTTTTAAAAAAAAAAAAAATTAGTTTTAATTGGTGTTGAGTTCCAAAGCATCTAGGTGCGTTTTCCTCCAGGAAATGCCAAAACTTTGAAAGAAAATCTTCAAATAATACAAAATAAAAATGTACGCTTGGTTGAGGTGGGAAAGTTGATGCATTAATAAAAGCAAAATGCAACAGAGTGCAATGGAAACAGATTTAGGGAATAAATGATGAGGTACGTGAAGCATGGCTTGGACGTCCATGCTTCTGCTCAGCTGTAGAGATGAAAAACAGCAGCAGATTAAAACGGTCACCTCAACGCTCCACACAGATCTGTTGTAAGCTTCCTCACATCAATGAAACCAACAGAAATGTCATCTCTTTCGATCTTTTAATCACGCCGCCACCTACTGCTTTTCTCCACGAACTAACTTCTAATAAAAGCATAACAATAGAGGACGGAAATAAGCATTCATTTGCATTTTTCTTTTGCAGATTTTTCTTCAAAATTCAAATACAATTTGCAATGCATTTCGATGGAAACATGGCTCATGAATGTTTAATGGTTGAGGGTGCCATTGAGCATTATAACAAGTTAGGGAAGTGTTCTTTAAGGACAAACCAGCAGTAGTCTTGAAATGTACTCAGCAGACCCTGCTAAAGCCAAACTAAACATCACATGCACAGGTATGCAAACGAGCTTAGTAAAAAAAAAAAAAAATGTAAAAGCTATAAGAAAAAGCTTGTAACAACTTAAAAAGTTAAATGTGTCCTCATGACCGTGGCCTGCTGTTGCTGTCTGTAGCTGGCCAACCTGCTTGGCTCGAACAGAAATCCATCAGCAGCTGTCTCTGTGTGTCTGTTCCTAACTAATGCACTCGCTCTCTATCAGAAATACCAACTTTGAACTCAGAACATGGCCTCATGTTATCTCAGGAGTAGAGCCTGCTGTGCTGTTTGAAGTATAAATAAACATGGCACTGTGATTCCTCCTTGATACAACAATTCCTCGGCCTTGTAAGAGTCTTCTTCAGTATTCAAGGACTACAAACTCTACAACCAACCGTGCCCTGACCGTTTGTCATTCTAAATGGGTTACATGGATATGTGCTCAGGCAGTGAGAGGCGTGTTTATTTAATTATGTATCTATATTTATTTAGGTTCATACCTACAACTTACAGTATGGGGCAGTTTTTCCTTCTTGCAGTGTAAATAGCGTAAATGCAATTTAAATAGATACCACTTTAGATTTCCTACAGGCAGA
Organism: Bovichtus variegatus; assembly: GCA_943593645.1. Lineage (NCBI taxonomy): Eukaryota > Metazoa > Chordata > Actinopteri > Perciformes > Bovichtidae > Bovichtus > Bovichtus variegatus. Next base: position 12,025,484 of record CALSCE010009506.1, on the reverse strand, counting down.
TTTATCAAGTCATTGAAAAAGCTCTTAGACTCTCAGACTTGTACAGCGCTTATTCTTTCGTCATCAGTTTTTCTTAATTGTACACTAAATCATTTTAGCCTCTGTGTGGCTGAGAATAAGATAAATAAGAGAAGTATCCTCTTGGATTTGCACCTTGATGCACCTGTTTTACAGTCTAGAGCTTTGAGAGATGTATGTCTGCAGACGTCCTGGATAATATTACCGCATCAAACACCAGCAGAAGTAATATCTCCAATAAGAGGAATTTCCTGCAGTCTCCTCGTCTTTCATAAAGCTTAGAAAGTTTCATCCTGGCATCCCTTCCTCACCCTATTGCCACTAATGTCATAAAGACGCCATGAAGGACCGATTCGGTACTGTGACTCACTTGCAGCTGCCTCCAATTTGACAGCTGGCAACGCATTCTTTCACTCACAAGCTGCAAAATTATTTCGCTATTTTCACATTATTGTTGAGCCTGAATGTTCAACCCCTCAGTGTTTTGGTGGTGCAGTGTGATTTGCATAATTTTTTGTTTTGTAGAGAGTTTGTTGATGTGAAAAAATTAAACTAAGTATACTCAACCCACTCATGAGAGAATTAAAATATGTAATGTGGTCTATAAGAAGCTGGTGTTTTAGCAACACAGCAATAACAGCTTTTTTCCCTAGTTTCTGATTCAGCGAAACCTTGTAAACTAAGCTTTTCTACAATATCCTGAATCGCCACGTCACTAGCTTCCTGCTTTGTGAGACAGAAACATTTTGCAAGCTAAGAAAGTCACCGTCAGGAAAGTAGATCCAACTATACATATACTTATGTTTTGATGTTTGTTGTTTTCCAATGAGCAGTTGTGAGTTACACTGGTCTGACTTCCAGGACATGGGCTGCACTCATACACCTCATTAGCCACTTATTTCAGTCCGCATTCGTCTTCTTTCCAGTGTCCTTAAGTGTCTGTGACCTTGCAACCTATATGCACATCCTCGTAATGGAAAAACATTCTCGCAAGGTTTACAATATATTTCTCTTCAGCACTGTTTTGCAAGGACACCGATGAGCTTAGTCTGATCTCACCCTTGAAAGTTTTGATTTGTTCAAGACACACAAAAACAACTCAACAACTATTTTCGAATAATAATGAGTCAAGCCAGACCAATCTGTTTGTACTGGCACCTTATGTTTTGCAGACCAAGGCTATGGGCAAATTATTCATTCATAATTCAGTCTACAGATGAGGCTGTGTATCTCCCGAGACACAAGTGTCCATATTCATATCAGAAAAGAAACTAGACATATTAAAGTATCAATATTCTCCCTAATAGCTCCCTGGACTCAATTAAATGGTAAAATGTGTGCGCTACCTTTTTTACCTTCTTTTTTTTCCTAACCCTCCTACTCTCTCCCCCAGCGAGCGTTTAATTATCTTCCTGTCTATCTGTACGCCCGTGTGTGCATTGGTCTGTGGGTGTGCATTAATGTGTATATCTGGCCTCATTTGTATGTGTGTGTATGTACTAACGCGTCTGCCCTCTGCTTGCTCTCCAGCTCACTCCTGCAAGCAGCCGCGGAGCCCGGCCAACGCTGACGTTGTGGGTCTAGACCTGCCTGCCTATGGTTACACCCTGGTGTACTCCTGTCAGCCAGGTTATTTCCTCTCCGGGGGTTCAGAGCACCGTGTCTGCCGCTCCGACGGCAGCTGGACTGGCAAGGTGCCTGTGTGCAGAGGTACGCGGTTGGCAGGGGTCTGCGGGGGCAGATGATGGAGAAGGTGGCGGGGAGGAGGGGGATGGAGAACAAGTTAAAATGATTGAGGGGAAGATCGTGTGTGTGCATAAAGGTGGAGGGTTAGGGCTATTTTATAGAGTGTATACTTTACGCTTAGCATTTCAAAATCCGTTCTATGTGACATTTGCAATACTGCTCACTGACAGTTCTGACAAGTACTGACAAGTCAAATAAGACACTAATCAAATATAATGAGTCATTTTGGTTCCTATGATGTTTTCGGTAAAGCCTCTGTGTCACTGTACTGTCAACTAATAAGAATCTGCATGTTCTTTTTTTAACTTGAAGTTTCAACAGGGTGTTGATTTGTAAATGTGTGTGTGTGAACTGAGCGACAGTACCAGAGATTTTACCAAAGTGAGGAAGAGTTTAATGCAGGCGGCATGTTACAGCTGAGCAGTGTTTACTTTTCCAACATCCTCCTGCAGTTCATCCCTGCTGTGTACATCTTTGTGACATACATATTTATGTTCCCCTGCAGTCGGTTCCAAATCACATGAGAAAACTGTCAAACGCGTACCGGGAACACCAAGCCCTAAAATAAATGGTGAGTTTTGAATCGCACAAGCTGTTCAACTGATAGCCACAGAAATCAGCAATCCTGTATGAATGTATTACAGTAGCTAAATCTGTGTATATCTTCATCAAAATGATAGACTGTCCTCAGCTCTTACTTTTTACTACTCTACCTCAAAGTCGGTGTTTCTTTCACTAGAGGAAAATTATTAACATATGAGGAAAATAATTGTCATAGAACCTGGTATGTATTGTTTGTATTATGACCTTAACGTGTTCTGTTACATAGGCAGTACTTTCTATTAGGAGTAAATAATTGGTACAAAAATATAATTAAATGTAATTAGTATCATAAGCTATAGTAGGTCATAAATATGTGCAATATCTATTTAATATGTAGAATTTAATTCATTTTAGTAATGTATTAGAAACCTAATTTATTAAATTGGCGCAATGAGGTAACAACTTGCAGATTATACCATAATATATGTAACCAGTAGAGATATTACTCTATATATTCACTAAAAGCCCTTAATCTGCCTTGAGTATTAATTAACATTGTATTGCAATAAAGAAAGATTAAATATGGTTGAGATTATTATAATATAAAGTAAGAAATAATTACAGTTGCTTAGTACCATATGTATGTTATGTACTGTGTACAAAACGTCCTAAAGTGAAATCAGACAACAAACCTTTAGGGGAGGTTTCATCTTTGCCTTTAATGTTTTGTGTTTTTCTAACCAAATACCTGCAAAACTAATGGGATTCCAACCAGCCTTAGCTGTGCTTTGATGTTTGAACTAAGATGGTGAACGTGGTAAACAGTACATGCTGAACATCAGCATGTTGGCATTAATAAGTATGAGCATGCTTTAGCATTTAGCTCAATGCACTGCTGTAGCGAAGTATAGCCTCACAAAGCCCCAGCATGGTTGTAGACTCTTTATCTGTTTCTATAAAGATAGTCATTAAATCCCAATTATACAGGTCAGAGATATCTCACCAAGTCTTTATTTATCCTTAAGACCAACATGGTACAGTGTTTTCAGCCAATGCTCCTGCTAAACCATTCAAAGTTACCCAAGAAGGGGAAAGTGTACTGTGAAAGACTAGAACAGTATTTATCCCTTTATAGAATAAAATTTGACTTTTGCTTAAACAGTATCATACAAGGAAATACGCTATTTGAAACGTCTGTTGTTGCAAAAACAAATGTTACATTGGCATCTAAGTCCCCATTCCACCTCCTAACTTTAACTTGTTTTTGTGCCAATGATAAGTATTCTGATTATTATTCGGTTTAGTTCCTTTTATTAAACCTTTTCGCAAAGATAATTGACTCATAGCTCCTGGGAAATAATTACCAGTAGATAAAGAAAAATAAAACATCGAGAGTTTTCTTTTTCAGAATGTATTTAAATATAATTAATTGAGATTGTCAAAGCATTTAAGGAAAATGATATGAATGAAAAGACTGTTATCAGCTGTTTGATTCCACTGCATATCTAATTACCAGTTTGCATTAAAAACATAATATTGATTTGACGTTGACATGTTTTTTTATACCATATATAATGCTATGGTATATTATAGATCTGTTATGTTATTATTTTAATGCCATTATTTAATGACTTTTCTCTCGTGTTTTTCTTCCCTGAAGTTCCTGACAACGTCTTTGCCCCTGATTTTGTGTGGAAGGGTTCCTATGATTACAAAGGCCAGAAACAACCAATGACTCTGACTGTAACAAGCTTTAATGCCACAATGGGAAAAGTCAATGTAACTTTAACTGACAGTAGCATGGAGTTTCTGCTCTCTGGTGAGTCATCTATAAATCATCTGTCTTCTGCTTCCTCTCCTCCGCCTCCCTTCTCCTCCTTTCACTACCTCTGTGTGTCACTTCCATTTATTTTGAGGGTGCCTCATGTCAATCAGTCAATCACCAAATGATCTCATGCATGAGAGTGGAAATTAACTATTGGCTCTAAAGACGGACGTATTAGTCTGCGCTGACTGACTAACTGCCCACACGTCTCCTCCCTCCTCCCTCGGCTGTTCTCATCTTTTCTCACTGCTCCTCTTCTCTTCTGCTTTTCTTTCATTTCTCTCCTGACTTCCCCCTGCTTCTTTTATCTTCTTTTATCATTCGCTCGCACTCGTATTGCCTCATCTCTTTATTCACATCGTTTCTCACATTGCCTCTTGTCCTCTACCTTGTAGGAGTGTACAAGCGCCAGGAGGCACGGTTAATGCTCTTGCTGTACCAGATGAGAGCGCTGGCCCACAGCTCCTTGAGCAGGATTACTGATGAGACCTGGGCAATGGATGGATTTGTGAGTATACACAGGAATTTGAAGCAGCTGGCCAGTGATCTTTTAAATAACCAGGAGCTGTGACTGTCTTTTATTTAATTTTATTAATTTATTTCCATTTTGTTAAGTCTGACAGACAAGCATTTTAAAGGCAATGGGGCAGTAATTACTTCGGAGCCAAACATTTGCCTTTCTCTGACTGAATCAAGCCAATGTTTCCTTATTATTAGTTTTTTTTAATCACCCTATTTACCTTGCCAACTAAGAAAGAAAATCACAATACATGAGAAGAAAGTGCGACAACAAGTTTAATAGTAATTTCCTGGCTTATTCACTTATTTGGTTTACATATTTTTACATTGGCTGTACACCAGATGCACCAGCGGCTCTGTATGAGCCATTTCAGGGTTCCCGCAGTGGCGATTTGCATTAATAAACTCAGACAGACACCTGACATCTAAGGGACGTGGAACGACTGCAGTACAATTTCTGTTGGTGGATTTGAAGTTCCTCTTCTAAAATAAACTTCAAGGTCCACTTTATAAGAACGTGTGGCAGCCGACTGCACACTGCTGAGCTATTGATAGCATACGGCACCGCTTCTAAAGCGGGGTTTAGAAAAACAAAGGTGTTATTTTTGAATGTAGCAGAATGACACAATGTGTTGACTGTCATATTTGATTCAGTATACTCTATGTAGTTGTTGATGTGGTGTGGAATAGATGCAACAATCTCTTAGGTGCCAAGAAAAATCACATTTTATTGAAGCAGTTGAAACAAAACGTACTGTTTCTCAAGCTTTGTGTTGTTTTGTTTTTTTACTAGGTTTCAGCTGAGCCTGAGGGTGGCAGCTATGTGTTCCAAGGCTTTATACAGGGTAAAGACTACGGACAGTTTGGACTTCAGAGACTTGGTATGTGTCTTTTCAAATACAATGAGTCCCATTGTCATTGGTCAATCCTCCTCATCTTTCATTTTCACAAGAACTGTAAAGAGATGATTATATGTAAAGCCATAGTCCACTCAATAATGTGTTGTGAATGATGCAATAGAGGTTGACATTAGAAGGCTATTTTCACATCCGTCTGCTGAAGAGGAAAGTTTCTCTGTGCTCACCTTTTAATCTGAGTTTGATGCATACATACCAGTGTGATTGTGTGTGATGCATGAACTGAAAATGGACTTTTCAGTAAAGTAGGAGACATCTCGTGTCCAACAGTTAAACTTTGGAAATAAAAAATATGTTCATATTCAAAGATTGTGGGTGAGGTCGACACAAATGATGTAATTTTAAGGATTTCTAACCAGGTCATTTCTTTTTTGGTAGAATGGATTTTTTTAGATGCCTTGTTCTTCTGCAGGGGATCTGTGATTTGTTTCTGTCATGGCGAATCCAAATGAAATTACAAAATGTTACAAATGTGGAAATGTGATCAGATTTAGTGGAGACTGATAAGAAAACATTTTAGATTTATTTGAGTTTTAGAAGAACACATAAAATGTTATGACTGGTTTTGTTTCAAACATTGTTTTTTATCTTAGACCAGCACTCTGTCTGTCGGTCCACAAAACTTTCCCCACAGTTTTCGCCCTAAGAGGCTGACATTTTGCATGGATGTCAAGTGTGTGTGTGTGTGTGGGAAGGTGTGTGTTCGTGTTAATGGAGATTGACAAAAAAGGTGTGTGGCAGTGAGAGTGCCCTATAACAAAAAGGCGCATAACTTTTAAACGGATTCACATACCATGGCCAAACTCATGAGCCGTTTGTCCCAGACTCTGGTGGGAGGCATCGTTGCACTCGGCAGAGAGTGTTTGGGAGGTTGTGTGTGAATGCATGCATGCACGTACGTGTTCGCAGCTATTACGAATTTGCACTTGTTTTAAATACAACTGAAATCCCACTCTTGTTATAGGCAAAAATGGAGGTAATCCCTTCATTATTACAACATTTTAACCAAGCAAAACACCTACCTAACCTGTGACATAGCTATTTTTGAATCTATACCTACGCCTCATCTCAGCATTATTTTTCTTTTAATCTTAAATCCTAAACCCAGACTTCCGGTTTGGCGAGCCAATCACAATCACTCCTGCCCATAACCCCTATGAGATCCATGATTTTGGGTTCTGGTTATTTCAGGGACTGAACATAGGTAGTCCTGTCACTCACAACAATATGACATCTGCTGTTGCACTGTGTGATATCTTGGTAATCTGCACATATGCTGTAAATGAGCAGTGGAGTATCAAAGCCCTCGCCTTGTGTCACAGAGGAACATAAACACAACGTTCCCCGTGTGGTGATCTGTAGACTTTAATGCAGGTTCTGTGATCAAAACAAAAAAACAAATTAACTCATTTGCACATTTATGAAATGCTTCACAAATATACAGTCACCTAATTTCTGTGTGGTTGTCACAACTGAAATGATTTCTTCGGTGCTTGTGTTTAAACCGACTATTGACCTTGGCACAAACCCAAAGGAGGTCTTAGATTTCTTTCTAGTAACACGTACTATTCATATGGGAATAGAGTGTTTTAATATGTCTCGGTTAAATGCCTCGCATAATATTTGCTCTGTGTTGACCGCACACACACATGTACATGTACAGTGTGTCAGACGCTTATTGCCACTGTCATACAGCGCAGAGTAGATTGTTTTCCACATCATCGTCCTTCATTTCTTTGTGCTCAACATTCCTGTTGTCATCATCTCTTCAGCAAGATTATCAGTCGCAGTGATCATTATCAGTAAGATCATTATGCTTGGCGTCTCTATCAGCTGGCTGATGCGTCTCCGACTTGTCATCACTGTGATCATCTTCCTCTTCATTATCATCATCATCATCATCATCACCATTATCGTCACCAGCAGATGATACGTATCTTTCTATTATTACATTTAGATTCTCCAGCGTTTTTGTCATTTTGTTCATCTGAATATTTGATATGTTCTTCATTCACACATCCTGTAATATGACTATTTTTCATTTTCCTTTTCTAAACGTCCTGTTTCTCTTCCAGGTTTGAGCGTGAGAGAGAATGTTACACTCACTGACCCTGAAACCAACGGCTCCACCAACAGCAGCTCTGTTGCTGTCGCTATCCTCGTGCCTTTCTTTGCCCTCATCTTTGCAGGCCTTGGATTTTATCTCTACAAACAGCGGTATGTTGTGTATCCTGGTGTCTTCCATACTAGCTAACTCAGATCTAGTAGCTTCTGTATCTGTTTTGTTCCCACATGAGGAAGAAAGTAATACATTTCCATCGGCCTGTGTACCTCCCGTTGAGTTTTAAAGTTATTTACCACAGATCTGAGGTTGAAGAAGTTTTAGAAACCGAGATTTATGTAGACATTTGTACGGTTTGCAGCCAGCGAAGATACTGCAGTAAGGTTCCTCACTGGATTAAGTAGCTTACTTGTGAGAGGCTTCAAAGCATGATGCAATATTAGTCAACGTGTTGCCATCCAAACCACCTTACACAGCCGCATACATCAGGCATTTTTAATGAGAACAACTTCTTCATTATGATATGTAATATACTCCATGTCCGTATGCCATGTATGAGTGTATGTACTGTGTGTAAACAGGTGGATTTTGCCTTGATTCAAACATATCTCTCAGAAGAGTTTATACACGCAGAACCAGTGAACAGTCGTAGGGCTCCTCTGTAATAATTAGCATTCAGCCTCATTTACCTAGTGCAGCTGTCCACACCAAGATAATAGAGACATGTTTATTGGATTGGAAAGAGGGGATATAATTAGGATACTGTCTCTCAACTAATAAGCAACCTCCTTTTTTCCCCTCCAGGAAAACAGATAAAGCGCAGTACACAGGATGCTCTGTACACGAGAACAACAATGGACAGGCAACTTTTGAGAATCCCATGTACAACACAAACACAAAAGCCGCCGAGGGGAAAGTTGTCCGCTTTGACCCCAATCTCAACACCATCTGCACCATGGTTTGATGTCTACCGAGTATGAGAGAAAGACGGAAGGAGAGAGGGAGACACACTTAAAGGGAGAATACGACTTGTTTGCTTAACATTAATATATCGACATATTTATATTTTCCCTGTTTCTGATGACATACAACAAAGACACAGAAATACAAAGCACACTTTCAGCAACACTTACGTCAGTTGCAATCGATCGTATACAAAAGTTCAAAGAAAGACTAAAGGCGAGAGAGGAAGGAGAGGTCCTTCACCTTTCCGGATCTTCCCGTAGTTCGGTGAAGGGAAGTGTTCTTTACACTCTGTGAGTGTTGGCTTTATGAATAGAAAAAGCCTCTGGCATAGAGATAAAATAGAGTATTTTATGCTCTGTAGTATAGATATAGAGGGGTTACTTCACAATGCCAAATGAAATCAGCCCAAATCTAAACCCTTTTATTATTATTTTTGTCTTAGTTTCACATTCACCCTAACAAGAGTTATTTTTTGAGGTGAGGAACCTCTCAACTGTGTTATCTTTATATTCTATTTTCCAAGCAGAAGAGTGTGTGAGAGGAGATGAGGACGTAGTGAAGAAGCTGCATCTCTTTGAATAGTGTGCGCTGAAGTCTGTTCAAAGTTATATGGTCCATTATACGTCTTAATTGGACGGTACTGTATCTCCTACTGATGAAACATATGGCCAGGGATTTAATTACTGAAGTGCAGTACAATTTTTTCGAGTGCCATTGCGTATGCTAGGGCTTTTATTGTTACAGTGCAGGTTCTCTGACAACAATAGTACATTTTCTTCACAAGAGATATAGTCAATATAAGGGTTTATTATCGAGTTGTGTGCAATGAATTCGTTTTTGGCAGAAATGTCGTTTGATTATGAGAGTTAAAATTTCTGACTGGTCTGAGAATACTTTACCTTTCAGTATATTGGTCATCCAACTGGTCATCCAACTATTTAACCAGTTCTTAAGTTATTGAAACTTCTGAAAACCGATTTATTTTAGGTATTTTTTTCTTTCTTTTCCAGTCTTTTTGTGTCCCAAATGAACCAAATTTGTTGTGAATTAACCCCAGCCTTGAGCCTGTATATATCATGAATCTCAAAGTAGGAGTTCCTTGCTTAGCTCTTTCAGGTTGTAAAGAATGACAAAGTTGAGAAAACCTACAGTGCACAGTTCCTACAGCTGGCCAGGTTTCCCAGAAGTTTATTTAAGCCTGGATGTCGGTAAATCAAAGTGCAAAGATGTGTCAGTGGGCAGTCCAAGGTCGGGTGAAGCTTGTTGTTTTGTTTGGAGTCATAAAAGGTTTGACACGCGGCTGCCTTACATTAGAGTAATTCCAAGACGGAATACGTGCAACTTCCACAACATCTCTGATTCTGAGTAGTGTTTGTGTTTCTATAATTCTTTTGGGAAACCGTGCCTTAGTCAGTAAATCCTTGATCTCTACTCCTACTCTGAGACACTCGATGAATACACGGCCTTGGCCTATTTTATTGACACACTGATACAAATGGTTATGTCAATGTCTTACTGAACCATCAGCTTCTGCCAACAAATGTATAGTATACGTAAAAACAATTTGCACACTTTACCAGGAGCCACCATCAGTGTTGTACTATCATCCAAGTCCATCCATGTTTTAAAAATGAAAAATAAATTTGACACTGTCATCACATTCCTACATCATTGCAGTGCCTTGAATACTGTATGGGCATATGTTTTTAAGGAAGACATAACATTTAATTGCATTAGCGAAGCTGTACATCAGTGTCATTTATCTGCACAGTTTGCAATGATTTAGCTGAGTGATGTCAGCTCTGATGGTTTATTTATGAAGAGGTGTGTTTGAAAAGCAGCTCATAGTTTCATACCTGTGCATGTTGGCAAAAAGTGATCCAGTATAGCAATTGCTGCTATAGTACTTTGTACCACTATGTTGATTCCTGTCATTGCTGTTACATTTTGTACATTTATACAGTTTTGATACTTGATGGCATTCTTTGGCAAGATGTCTTGTGTTATCGATATGTAATATATTTTGCGACTTCATATTTCTTATGGATGAGAAAAGAAATGCACCTGGTAAAAACAGTACACGGCAAGTCAGTCTCACATCCGACTCTGGAGTAGAGTAGAATGCTTTTAAATGTACCACACAATTGTTATCCCATTCAAAAACCTGTGTATATGAATATGTACATATTACAAGTTTTATAAAGAGATATATTTTTTATGCAAATAAAGCATTTGTAAGTTATTGAATATGTTGTGTAAAATTTCACATGTAAATGTCATGTAAGATCAAAAAATGTTTTGTATTTTTTCTTTATCAGCAATGTATAAATCCTTAATTTATATATAAAATATAAAATAATGAAGTTCATTGTTACTTTTCTCTTTTTATTAATAGAGATGTTATGGCTTGTTTTAGTCTCCAATATGAAACTCTGCACTCGACTGTGCAGAGTAGAGAGCATTTATCATTCAGTCTGCGGCGTCTCTCACATTTTTAATGGGTTTTCCCTCTTGCTGACCACTGCTTGGTTTAGCCAAAATAAGCACTGATATTATCTCTGTCCAAGGGACACTGTAGATCTTTAAAAGACTGCCTGTAGCAATGCATTGCGATCAATAATCCCTGTTAACATTAACACCTGATGTGGGAAAAAAGTCAGTCTCAACCTTTAAAAACACATTTTAACAGCAGTGAAATGGTAGTATAATTTAACTTCCTATCAGCAGTCCAACTGCAGCATTAGCTACTCTGAGTTCTCCTTGTCTTGTAATTTAACCTGCCTAGCTCTGTCACTTTCAGTGGTTTCAAATAGCTCAAAAATGAACTGACATTTGAATGTACTTTGCATGTAAAATGAATTGCAACGTTTTTTGTACAAATCTTCAAAATCATCTTTGATGATAGACCATTTATGTACCCTGGTAGAGGTACAGCTAGTGCTGCAAAAAGCAAGACTATTTTTTTTTTTAATGCATGATATGAACATTGAAACATTTGAGGGGAAAAATGAATCTGTTTTTTGCACAAAGAACAGAATTTACCATGCCATGGTATCAATCTGCATGACCCTGTATATTTTCAGAAATCAGCAGTATGTCTGAGAAGAGTTTGATGACGTTGTGTTCAAACAAATCAAACAAAGTACAGTGTCAGAAATTATATATGGTGGGAAATCATTGGCCTCTGAGCATCGCTTTGAGACGGACTGGTTTGAAATAGGTGGATAATTGGCACATACTTGACAACATGGAGAGATAACAGTTAGTCAGAACGTCATTTAACTGACCCAAGATGAAGCTAATGGCAGCAATCGACGATCAGCAAAGGAGTGTGACCGAGATCACAGAGCGCTCAATGAAGAAAGTATGGAGGGGCCTCGTGAAAATCAAACAGCATGCACTTGACTGGCAGGAATACGTTTGATTCCAGACTCGGGTTAGGCAAATACTTCTAATCTAAACCTGGGCTTTGTGTATGGATTAGAAATATTTGCCCGAAGGATTTTCCATTGAAGTTACTCCAACGCTTCATCAAGCAGATTTCACACAAAGGGTGATGATGTCATGTAAGCTGGTGCTAGGCTGAGATGTCAAATATGCTCAGGGTGTTTGTTCAGTATGGGTGTATGCTCAGTGTAATACACTAATAGTAACACCCTCTAAACACTGACTTGATCCCCTGTTTGCTCTTAGAATGGCATATAGCTTTATCAGAGCTCTGTTCTCCGGAAAATCCCCTGAGGAAGCTCTCTGCTGTTAGGCGCTGGGCTTCTGCTAGATAGTACCATGTCTTCCTACAAATGCTTCGCTGAGATCTAGTGACTGAGCAGGTTAGTGCAGATTTCACTGTCCTGTTCAAGGAGGCGTCTGTGGTCTGTTGGCGTGGGCATGTGCCGGATGGAGAAAAATCAATTTGCAGAGGTGCATGCGCGGGTACAACAAAGGGATGCTCCTGGCTCCCTCTGATGTTCAGATACCCCGGGGCATTCCTCCACTTTCATCAAGGAGCTGAACGTGTGCCGTGAAATCACACCACCAAACATCGATAGCCAGCATTATTGACACATTGCCTGATTGATGGAAGCACTCGCGGTTTTGAAAACTACCGTAATTTTCGGACTATAAGACGCACCTGACTATAAGCCGCAGAAGCCAAATTGAATGATGTGTACATATATAAGCCGCACTGGACTATAAGCCGCGGTTTTTTAATGTTTAATTACCATATGTAAGGGTTCGTGCACAGAGGGGATTGTCGGGAAAGAGGCGCTGTTTGAGGAAGCTCTCATTTATTAACGTTTCAACAAACAAGTTGCATATTTGCATAACGTTTTCAAGTGTTACCATTTAGTGCAATAGTAGCTACAGAACATGCACTATGCTGTGTAAACTGTACTGTATCACATAGCGTTTCAGACACACAAACTTTTCAATTTTCAAACTTAAACGGTGCGCTCCCAGCGCACGTACCGGCAGTGATCTACAGCAGTGGTCCTTGGCATGAAAAAGACAAACTGTCTCGCTCTCGTAATGTCCGTCTGTCTCGCTGTCGTTCTGTCTCTCGTACCACTCGCGGTTCCACTTTTACTTTTGCGCGCTCTTTTCCGGTCTCCGGAGGACTTCCGCCTTCCGGTGGACTGTAACCTGTAAAATCCCCTAGTGGCCGTTAGCTGTAAAAATCCATAGATTAGCCGCACCGTTATATAAGCCTCAGGGTCGAAAAATGGGGAAAAAGGCGCGGCTTATAGTCCGAAAATTACGGTATATAATGCGACGGGGAATCTCATTGATCTGAATGAGCATTGTGGATGGAATCCTAGTTTTTCACTCCTGTATTGTCTTGTGTTGACCGAGAGAAGCAGACGTTGTTGGTTTTCCTCCCTCACACGTGTCAACTCATAATGAGTTGTGTGTGCTTTCATGGATTTTCTTGGCTCTAATATGCCGGATTGTCAGTTGACTAACTAGCTTCTCTCTCACTGAATATTTCAGTCTTTCAAAAATGAGCTGTTTTAAACCATTCTGCTCTCATTGGCCAGATGTCCTCAGGGTGGTGGACGGTTCTTGATACAGATGGTAAGCTGTTGAGAAAGGAACACCCCTGAGGAAATATCAGTTATGTACACATTTAAATGCAGGTGAAGCTATCTCAAAATCATGTCCTAATTTTCTCAGGATTTTTAAAAAAGAGTCAGCATTTTTATCTACGTAGACATTTTTGACTAAAGAAATCAAAGCTTATCCATTTTCATCTGCCCGATTTTTAAGAGCACAATTTCCTAATGATTCATGCATTAAGTAGCGGCATTTTTATTGCTCATAACAACCTCAATTCATGTCTTGGAAAATAGACTGCAATTGAATATTCTGTGGAACAGTTTCTGAGAGCAGGACCTCGAAGAGTTATGTCATTTAATATACTCGTTTTAATCCTAAAGTGGATGAATAATGTAAATTCATCCATAACTATTTCAGCAATATACTTTTTTAATCCACAGTTAAATCACATGGGCATTAGGAAATAGCCTTCGGGAGATCAGAGAAGTCTCTGGTTGATATGAATTGAAAGATGTTAAACTGAGGTCAATGAGCATCATCAACACTTTCATAAAAGCAATTGTGTGTGTGTGTGTGTGTGTGTGTGTGTGTGTGTGTGTGTGCGTGTGTGCGTGTGTGCGTGTGTGCGTGCGTGCGTGCGTGCGTGCGTGCGTGTGTGTGTGCGTGCATGGTGGAGGAGCAGGATCACTATTCCTGAGCACTAGGAGGATTTTGCAGAGTCCTAAAAAATATTTGATTATCAGGCATTTCTCATGATGAGCAGAATCCATAATCTAACATGATGTTCCTACTACTGGGATAGTATAAATTTTATTTAGTTTATTTTTAGATGCGTATGTGTTGCTAGATTTCTTCCTTAACCTTAGGTTTTTCAAAAGAACTTAAAAAGAATTATTGACATTTTGGGAAATATACTTTCTCGCTTTCTTGCCAAGAGTAATACCCAGAGAAATAAGGATCATTCTATTTCTATGGGTATGCCAGTCTCATATTTATTTCTTGTTGTCACTGTAAAGTTGCCAAGCAACCAGCAGAGACACCAAGCAATAACTGTAGCCGGCCAAGAAAAAATAAATAAAAACATCAAAACTTGAAATTTTTTTTTACTTCTGTTTTTGTGTGGATTACACAAACAAGTATAACATGTTAATTAGTGAGCTGTGAGTAGGCAGATAGTGTTACAACATTATAGAGCCAGGCTAGCTGTTTCCGCCTTGTTTTTTAATCGTTATGCTAAGACATATTTAGCATACAGACATGAAAGTGGTATCGATCATCTCATCTAACTCTCTGTAAGAAAGCAAATAAGTGTATTTTCCCCCAAATATTAAACTATTCCTTTAATTTTCTTATTCTAGTAAATTACATTTCCTCCATTTATGTCAATTTGTCCCTCAATCACACAGCTCACCGCCTTCAGTTAACCTGTTTGTTTGTTTCCTCTTCCTATTGCGACTCTGTCAGCGCTTAAAATATCACATAAAGATGAACAAATGTCTCCATAAACTGTGTGGACGTCAGGCAACGCTGTCTAAATGGAATTTGAATTGGTTGCGTGCGACAATCATCGCATCTCAACGCCATCACTGACACTCAAACAAATACTGTACCTGTCAATTACTTTGTTTTATAGTGCTGCAAAAACATATTGACATTTTAAATAATGTATACATATAGTACATAGAGTACATATACACTACACCAATTATAAATAATATGAAGACATGGAGAAATTGACAGCTCTAGAATAAAGGCTTGATTAGATGGTAACACATGTAAGATTCATGTAGTAGAAGCCAATTTAAAAAAAATAGAAGAAAAAGAAATACCTGAGAGAAGAATTACCAAAGCCAGCCTTGAGCCGGGTCCACATAACCTTGATGTACTGTACACACACAGTGCGATCACTTAAGCTCTTCTCGACACATGACAACTTTGATCTAATTGCTCGCAGGGTGTCCAATTTAATAGCCCCCCTGTCTTCCGCAATTGATTGGGGACATTTTCTAAACTACCTTCTAATGCCTTGCGACACGCTCCCCATAGAAGCAGATTCAGTTTGATGTGATAAAGTGGACGTTCACAACACATTTGTTTCTTGCTCTTTGAAAAAAAAATATGCTTTTGACCAGCCAATAGCATCTGTCACATAAGACATTTTTCACTGCGGAACGGCACAAGGCAAAACCTTAAGATATCAAATTGCGGCTGGTAATGTACTCCGCTGTATAGAGGATGAGCCTTACGAAGGACATGAGTGCGGTTTTAAAGACACACGGCGCTTTATTGTAATTTCATCAGCTCTCAAAGCCTCAATCACTGCAGTCATAAAAAACTCCTACGCTCCCCCTGAGGAAAATCTAGAGAAAAGAAACCCCACAACAGAACAGAGCAGCCTGCTTTTGATCACTCTGGCTTGTGAGTGAGTAATCGGGCATCATAATTGAAATAACACATACAGTATATAATATTTTATTCAGGGGACCAGAACTACCAAAACAACAATTCTGCATTCTCTTTGTTATCTTAGACTTATTGTTATAGAGGAACAAAAACATATGTCACTGGCTTTATGTGGAAAAGTAGTAGTGTAAGGCAGTTTGAATGGTAGACCAAGAAGCACTTTGAAAATCTACATTTTTATTTTGCATATAATAAACATCAAACTTGGTGTAAATGCTACATTTGAACAGTGTGTATCATCCTACAGTTTGTTAGAAATCCCTCTCCTGTGTTTTGTCTGTTCTGCCTCCTATGGATGAGCACAACAAATGGTTTCCTGTCTTTGAAAATCAGTGAATATGCCCTTTAGATTCAACCTGCGTAAAGTACCCGGCACGCAAGGACGCATTTTGAAAAAAGATGGCCACTCATCAGACTATTTATACTGCAACGTTTTGAGAAACAAAGGCGGGAGAAATCTGCAGTTATGAGCCATGAATTAATACGTGACATTTCATCTTGTCAATGAACGCTTGGCCATGATGTACAACCTCTCCTTTAAGGACTGCGTTATAAATCAGAAGAGGTTGACATTTTAGATTTATTATCGTGCATGCTCAGCAGGAAGTGGAACTCATTTCAGCATAAAACTGAAGAGGAGGGCAAAGTGTGCCACATATGATGCTATCTTAGCATATGATTGAGCACATTTTGTCCTGCGAGGAATAATCACATGGTCTTTTACTGATGTTAATGTGCCACAGTGGTGCCTGCAGCACCCTCTGAAAGAGGACAGCTTAAGTTGTCCATTACACAGCACACACAGAGAACGTGTGGCTGTGCGTGGCAGGGATTTGTGTCAAGTCTAAGCATAGGTTTATTTATTTCAGTATTTAGTTTGTTCGTTTTTTCCTTCTTTAGCTCCATTCTGTATTTTGGTGACAAACCGGGAACTTCACTACGCCTCAGTGGGAGGAGAAGCACCAGACTATTAAGGGGTGACCTGCAATTTTAGTGTCAAGGATCACTGGATGTGTGTTTTGGATGCCCTCCTGCTAAGGCTAGGTCAAAAACAGAAAGGCACAGCTGCATTCTGGGATTCAAGAACACATCTGCTTACAATCTTTTTTGCTGATAATCTGGCGGAATTAATTTTAGAGTAGATAAATCCAAATCACTCATGCGATAATACAGACTTTGAGCATTTCATCATTCTAGCTGTTTACTGTACATATTGGCTCCGTATTATCGTGCTTGTGTGCAACATAATGCATGAAATGTGGAGTGTGGAGGCGGCTACTTTCTCGTCAGATGTCAGAGAGTTTTTGATGGATGACCCAAACTCTCCCTGCAGTCTGTTGGAACTTCAGTTTGCCGTTTTGCTCAATTATGTTAAAGTATCTCTTTGGACCACCGGAGCAACATCGTAAGAACATGTGTTATCTCCTCCAAATCTAATGTCAAGGAGAGCGCCATCTATTGACTTATGGCAGTTTTTCAAATCCTACACAAGGACATTGGATTACTCTTGGCTTCCACTGTACTTTTATATTGTGCTACATACTTAGTGACGTCACACGTGTATCAGAGCTCACTGGTTTATAAAGAAAAGAATGATTCGGCTACGACTAACATTTCTAAGCATGTGGCATCCGGCCACAAATTTTTCAAGAGTGAGGGGTCACTCCTGGGCTTTGTGCCATTGTCCGGTTTTGCACCATTTACTATCGTTTCACACTATTGAAGCCATATAATGAAGGTCACTTGAAAATTGTTTTAAAGTCAATGTCCTTATCAGAATCCACACAGTTTCTTTCTGCTGCTGAATTCTATTACAGTACAGCGTTTAAAACCTACTTTTAAATACCTTATTTCTGCTGGATGGAAACATAACAGAACCACGTTCTTCTAGTGAGATATCCCCAAATGTGTAGTGTGTGCAAAATAACTGCAAAACAGGTACTGAGATAGATAAAACCTTGCTTTATGCAGTGAAAATTATATGATATACCACAATATATGAATATGTACTAGTGTGACAAAAACTATCGGCACAGATGTCCAGTAAGGTTTTTATTAAAAAGGCTTTGAAAGTATAAAGAAAACAGGTACGTACGTGCAAAATTAGCCTCGAATTTTCAGTAAGTGAGACGTTTGCTTTAAAAACTTTACACGTACTCAACATTCTCTTTACAGATGCAGACAAGAATGTGTTGACTTGAATATGTGTGTTTGGTGGATTGCCTCATACCATAATTAATAGGAGATGCAACGTAGGCTACTGGAATATGAACACATTCTGTGCTATTCTCTGTACCACCTTGGAGTAAGCATATTGTAATACACAGCAGGGGAAAGGAGCAGGAAACTACGATACAGTCCGTGCTTTTTCCCTCAGACACTGCTAGTGTCCTGCTTTTGTTCTCTCACAGTTTGCACATAGCTGTTGGTACAAAGGAATAACCAAAAGCTTAAGTTGTTCTGTAGCTGCATTGGCCTTCCTTCTTTGCTGTGCTGCAGACTGTGACTCCGCTGTGGTCCTTCATGTGTCATCAGTAGATTTTATCCCCACTCTACTCTTCGCTGTCTGAATGCTGCTCTCCAGTCCCACCAAAGAAAAGCTCATCAGCCATGAGTGGTTGATGAGAAATGTAGGGTAGTCTGTTGTGTACATGCAAAACACTTTAGTCCATTCAAGATATCGCTGCTGGCCAGGTTGCCATGGAGATAACTGGATAATTATTGTTCAGAGAAGATTATTACCTCCGCCAAGGAGGTTATGTTTTCACTTTGGTTTGTTTATCTGTTTGTCAGCATAATTACGGAAAAACTACCGGCCCTATTTTCATGAAACTTGGTGGAAGGGTGTAGCATGGGCCGAGGAAGAGCCCATTAAATTGTGGAGTGGACTGGCCTTGGCGGAGGTCTGCGCTCTCCAAATGCCCTTTCAGTTCCTAATGAATTGGTCCATGACAGTGATTCAAAACTAGCTAGATTTCAAAGTACTTGGATGACGATAGTCAATTTTCCCACCGGATGAATCCTAATGTGTTGAGCAACTCATTGACCTTTTCCCTCGAACATCACCAGGCTCACATTTCAACTCTGAACATTGAGCATATGATTCATCTTCTATTTTTTTTTTTATGTTAAAAAAAGAAATTGATGCACTCTTATTTTTACTTTGGGCTAATATATACAGTACTATATACCTGGAAAGTCAAAGTGACTTTTTTTGTGGGTTAAAGCCCCTGTTGACTTGGTTTAATAATATTCTCTATAACATCGCATTTTCACGATTAAATTAGCAACAATCAAAGGTAAAGTTAATAAAAAATAACATCCTTAATGTAGGCATTATTAATTAAGAGTTTAATTCACAAAAACTGATGATCACAATGTCAAACCAGTAAAAAACAAATAAGGATAAAAATGCAAAATCGTACTATGTGAGGTAACCAAAACTAATCTAAGTGAGTAGATAATAATAATAATAATAATAAGAAGAAGAAGAAGAAGAAGAAGAAGAAGAAGAAGAAGAAGAAGAAGAAGAAGAAGATCCAACAGAGCAATAATCATGTGTTTCAATCATTTTCCAATATCCCTGCATGTACTGTAAAGTGTAAGGCAAAATAAAATGATAATTATATAATTGATTTAATCCTAAAATAATTTGAGTATGTATATAACACATAGCGTATTTAATTGATATAATATCCTTTATATAAGTCTCACATGAGACACTAATTGGGTATTTGAGATTATTAACCAAGCAGGCTGTGCCATGAAGCCGAGAGAGGAGTAGGCTGACATTTGACCGGTGGATGGTGGCAGCAGTGGTTCCTCTTGTCACAGCCGTACTCTACCAACAGTGAAATGCCACTGTCGGTTACTGTTCTGTGGTTGTCATTGCTTATGTGGAATCCATTTTCTCTGTTTCAATACATTCTGTCAGGGAAGAAAAGAGCCAAACTCAAATCTTGTCTGCCCAGTTTTTGACAGAGAGCATCTGACTGCAAATGGCTACATGGCCTCCTCACAGATGAGACAACCATCTGTCCTTGGATTGCCTACTGTCTTTCACTATGCCTTCATTTTCTTACCAATAGTTTACAATTACTTTACTCGGGTTCCCTTGATCATCTGGCAGATTGGACTAGAGAGACTGTCGCAGTCATGTCATGTCTGAAGGTTGGTGGTCTCGTGGTCAGGCTTCCAAAATAAAACACCGGAAGTGTGTGAGCTCAACACCAGGCTGCCACCATTGAGCTCCTGAGCAAGGCACTTAACCCCGAGTTGCCCCAGGGGGACTGTCCCTGTAGTTGGTTCACGGTAAGTCGCTCTGGATAAGAGCGTCTGCTAAATGACCTGTAATGTCAGTTTTATCTATATATCCCAATAATCACGGGGATCTCAGGCATCGATACACTTTATTGTTACATTGAGTTGTCTGATTATAGTCAGAAGAACGTGTCTGCGCTCCATATAATGAATAATTCGAGTAACAATGAACAGTGCAAGCATTGCCTTTGTCGTTAGATTTCTTCTCATACATACATAAATAGTACTCTATTTGCCTTGCATGATGAGAGAAATTATGATGGATTTTTCTATTTGTGCACTTTTTCGAAAACTTTTCTGTCTTTTCTGCAAAACTCTTGTTGGTTTCTATGGTGAAACTACTATCATACTATGTCGGGCAAACTATTTCCTGAGTTTATTGGCAGTTCATCCCGTCTTTCTTTTCCAGTCGTTTGGTGTCTCTCTTTCCACATAAAATCTCAGCATTATTAGGTATTTCTGCTGCAGGAATATGTAAAAAAGGGGAGACTTTTCCATGATGCTTTCAACCCTGAGGGATTTTTATTGAGCTCCAGCCTATATTTGACCTGGCAGCATGCACACAGCTTGTCAGACATGGCCATGGCTTCGAAGAAACTTTTCCTCAATCCTTTCGTGGCATCATGACACACCACTTCACTCTGACTCAGCTCCAACATCCCAAACTCAGCATCCTAATATCGTCAGAAAAGTGAGCAGTCAGAATTTGTTCAGATCCATCTGTTGGATGGGTGGATCAGAAGTTTACAGACTCTAATTAACTGGCTTACCTTCCTTCAGTGAAAATACTGATTTTTTTTGTTCATGTTTGGCCCGAGAAAATGAAATTCGATCAAATCAGATGCTTGTTACTTTGAGTCAGCACAGTTAAAATTCTTACTGAAACACAATGTTTTAATTATTCTGAACTTGCAGTCCCTAATTTTAACAACATTGTTTCATCATTGGACGCCATATCTGAACGCATTTACATAATTATCCAAGTGTACAAATAATTAAAGAGTAATTAGAGACTAGATGTCTGTGATGCCTTAAAATGTGTCACACTGCTTTGAGTCTTGGTTAGCGGTATGTGTTAAATTAACTTGAAAGAACTTGAAAATTCAATTTGGTTACTGAGCTGTCGGAGTGTTCTTTTATAGGCTTGCAATGTGGATAAATAATGCCATAATGGCTTTTATTATCAGTGAGGGTGTTGTTATATATTCCACTATGGTGTGACAGCTTTTATTCGAGCCAAATAAAAAGTTAATTTGATCTCTAAAAAGTAAAAATTTATCACAAACGAGTTAAAAGGAAAAGTTTGCCAAAAGGTGATGGTAGTCTAATGGTCAGGCTTTCATATAGAACACCGGGAGGTTGTGAGTTCAACACCAGGCTGCCACCATCGAGCCCCTGAGCAAAGCACTTAACCCCGAGGTGCTCCAGGGGGACTGGCCCTGTAGCTAGTTCACTGTAAGTCGCTCTGGATAAGAGCGTCTGCTAAGTGACCTGTAATGTAATGTGAAAAGCATTTGTAGTCTGTAAAATATGTATTAGCATATTGTTATAGAGTGTGTGTGCATCACAGTCTTCTCCTGATCACGTTTAACTTGCCCTAGAATAGGTTCTAAATTGATTATACAAACCATACAAACAATATAGGATGTTTTATTTGTACCCATCATTAACAACTTGGATTTCTACGTCAAACTGAAATTCACTTTCATAAATATCTCACTATCAAAATTCATAATGTTGTTCCCGTAGCAGGACAGACAAGCAACGTGATCTTCTCCCTCCATGATAGGCGGTGGCTTTGCAGCTGAATCTATTAGCTAGTGTGTTAAAGAAAAGAGACACATTTTTGAGAATGATCATTTTTGGGCTCAATTACTACTGTGCAGATTCTGCCTACAAATGAACGTCAACATCTCAAGATGGCAGCTGCCTTATCTGAGATATTTTGGCTTCACTTTTGTACAGCGTTAGGAAGAGGAGACGCCCCCCGACCATCTATATTTACAGTCTAAGGTTCTGAGGTGGCGTAGGCTGTGAGGTGACTGCAGACTCGCGGTGTCGTTAGCCTGCTAGATGTAGCTTAACCACAAATAAAAACACCTATGATGAAGGCAGTCGGACCGCCATCCCCAGCAACTAGTGCCTGGTGACGGAGTGTCCCCTCTGGTCTTACTACAGTTTAGCTAATTAGCCTTTCTGACAGCTCACTCATGCTACTCAGAGAACCGGGGTTATGTAAGTAACCTAAAGTGATGTATTGCTGTTGTCATTTTTATAGGAAATACGTTATGAAATCTTATTTGAGTCTCCACGCTTTAAACCTGTGTATTTTCTTACATCTGCTAGGCATCCCACTGTAATAGCATTATTCAAAACTGCATCTGCCAGTTGATTTATTTCACTGATCCAAAGTGATATCAGAGTAGACTTCTTAATTTCCCTTTAATATGGTTATTTTGAAGACAAATTGGAAAATGGATTGGAATTACTCTATTACCCTGGTCCATTTGAATGAATGTGGTTTAGGTACGTCTGCAACAGTGCAAGTTGATGATACACAATCAATTAAGCTCCTCGTTGAATTTATTTAGACAGAAGTTTCGGCGAGATTATTTATAATTCAGTAATCGAGTGCTTATTGTAGACACAGCTAATGTAAACTCTGACTCTAATAAGGACACATTTATCTGCAGTTTTGTTCTCGCTGCTATAGTGGTGTAATGTATTAAATCAACTTTGGATAATCGTCATTTATTCACTTAATTATGTCCATTGACTTAGATTGACTGCAGCTGTGCCTTTTGTATCGCACTCATTTGCTAAATAAGATAATTCAAGTCATTCTGAAAACCAATGCAACGGCAATTTGTCCCTCGTAGTCAGTTAAAATCTTGTGTCAGTAGGCTATTGTTAATTTTTCTGAAATAATATTCCTTGCTTGACCCGGCTGGACTAGCTGATTTTAAATGGAACACAGTGCAGCCTGTCTCATTATTTTAAGTAACACATTCAGTCCCAGTGTGTAGTACTCTCCCATCAGCCATACACACTGCTGAATTCTACATTAGCAGCTTCAGGAGGGTTGTAAATTAGAAATGAAGAGGCATGTAGTGACACAGACCTCCAGACCTGCACTGGGGCTCTCTGAGTCCCCACACAAACCACCATTTCAATTCTCCAAATGTGCTTCTGTGGCCCAACTGGCCGGGAAGGAGTAATTCACAACTGCATGCAGTGGAAAGAGAGCCTCACATGATGGCTACATCTCTGCTTCTCCTGTGACACCAGAACTCTCCCCGCTGTGATCCTCAGTCCCAAAAGCCCCAAAGAGCATCATAGCAGTCTGACAAAACAGAGCTGTCACAGTGTGTCTGCACCGGAACAGAGAACAGACTCCATCCATCCTTCCATCCTTCCATCTGTCCATCTAGGTCGTTCTTTCCTCCATCCTTCTTTTCTTTCTACTTTCTTTCTTACAGCTTTCCTTCTTTCCTTCCTATCTAGCTATCCATCTATCCTTTCTTTATTTCTTTCTTTCCTTTAATTGTTCTCTTTTTCTCCTTCTATTGTTCTTTCTTTCCTTATTTCTTTTCTTTCTCAGTCCTTCCTTCCTTCCTCTAATCTTTAGTTCTGTCCATCCATCTTTCCGTCCGTCCATCCGTCCTTCCATCGTTCTTTCTTTCCTCCATCTTTCCATCTATGTATCTATATATCTGCCTTGGCCTCCTTCATTCCTTCCATTGTTTTTTTTTCTTTCTTCCATCTTTCCTTCTTTTCCGTCCATCCGTCTGGGTGGCTGATTTCTGATGTTGGGCTTTATAAGTAACATGTAAATGTTCCATCCTGTGTATCGTGGCCTGGTCACGGCTCTCTGATCTGCACACATTCTGCTCCATGCGGCTTCAGCCTCGTGTGTTGCTCATGTTTGGACAGCCCCGAGACAATCCGATCTGTGTTAAATGCGGTCTCACACTGGGACCCACACTGATTGGTGCGTCAACACAGGCTGGAGTTGAACCGCCTGCTCAAATGTGACATTATTTGTTGTGCCATCCATTCAAATCCGCCTAAGATCTCATGAACAGGTGAGAGCATGCTCATCAGATTTTAGCAGGCAGCGTAAATCCAGCCCGTGTTGACTGACACACCAATCAGCAGAGAACAGAGTTAGAATGTGTGTTTGTCACACAAAAAAAACAGCTGTCTGTCCCTTCAAATATGATGCGGCAAGTCGTTATTTTATTTATTATTTCATTAAATTATTTGTTATTTATTGCTGTCTAAACAGGAAAAACAATGTTTCCTTTAGTTGTAACAACATGTCACATGTAGATGAGAGAAATGAAGGACTCTATCCAGCAGTTAAAATGAAGAGGCAGCTGATTTAAGGGGGCTCTCTGGAGGATTTGGTTCCTGCTGGTTGGTTGGCGAGGTGTCAGCGACAGACGGGGGAGAGTCACAACCAAATCACTGCAATTAGTAGCAGAAGCACAGGAGACTAGTGCCCCCCAGTGTTTGCTTGATATATGATTAGTGTCTGTAGGCTGCTGTGACATGGCTGGATTGAAAATCTCTGAATAGAATTTTTTTTTTTTTTCTTTTTTATAATGTGCATTGATCCAGTGAATTTGGAATTAAGTTTTTGGCACCGGTATACCATGAAAGCTCACCCTTAACTGCTGATACAATCCTTTGTAAATCCTTAGTAAATCATTTGTATGTGTCCTCTGCCGTTTCTTTCCCTCCCAAATGAAAAACCCAGGCAGAGTTGCTGAGTGTTTGAACATGAGACAGGAGATCTATAAGACTCTTTGGTTGTTCATCCATACCCTGAGAAGAGGCTGGAATGTCATTTAGAGGTTAGGAAGCTAATTGATATGTACAGTGGAGGAAGAAGTACTCACATCCATTACTTATATACGTAGTACCACAATGTAGAAATACTCCTTTACAAGTAAAACGCTGCATCCAAAATCCTACTTAAATAAAAGTAAATAGGTATCATTAACAAAATGTACTTAAAGTATCAAAAGTGAAAATGACAAAATGTCAATGTGACTGATATATTGTTATATATGTCAGTGTTTGATTGTCGGGGGGTCGGATCTGAGGGGCTGTGAGATGATTAATGGGGAAGGAAAGAAGTTCTGACACAAAAGTAAGTCAAAACTACAATATTTCTCTCTGAAATTGTCGAGAAGTAGAGGTATAAAGTAGTATAAAATGGAAAAACTCAGGTAAACATTCTCAAAACTTGAGTATGTACTTACTTACTTTACACCATTGGTTTATTTATCTGAGGTATAATCGCTTTAAATGTCCCATTAAAGGACTGAATGTTTAGTGTAATCAAACTTAATCGAGGTTAAGAAGTGGACATTACAATTTACTCGAGCTGTGTTTTTTCATCCTGGACTAGTTTCTCATTCATGGGTGACGTCTTCATTATATCCCTTTTAGACTGTAGTGACCTACTTTACTTTATGTATTTTTGATGTACAGTATGTCTTTAGCTATTCTTCCTGCTGTGACTCAATACCCATAATCCCTTTGAGTAGGTTGGATTGATGGTGCACATCATTTATTCGTCTCTCTGTCACCAGATGGTGCAGGTTGTCATGAATGTGTCACCAAGAATTGACAGGAACGTGACTCCCAGGAATCCACAGGCTGCCATTGTGCTGCATTTGCCTTTTTGTACAAAACAGGATGAAATGTTACAAGCTTATCACACACAGAAGGCTAATGACATATCATTACAGGAAATATAAACATACCTTATGTGGAAAAACAGCAGCATTAGGTTGTTCTAAAGGCCTCTGTGGATCAGCATTGCTGAAAGAAAAAAGTAAAGACACGATTTGCTCTGACAAAATGCCAGCCTGGTTGGTTTAATGACGTTTTAAGAACTTCATCTGAATATCCCATTGAGCCTAATGAGGGATACATCCTTTCCCCTGAAGCTAAAGTCCTGTCTCTGCGGGAACCGGCTGATAGCAGGTAGACTTTGCCCTGAAGGGAAACCAACACAACAGGAAGAGCAGCAGAGCAGATTCCTGACTGACACAGCAGAGGTAAGACACATTACAAAGGATTAGAGCTGTAATTAAATGATTTACGTGAACAGAGCTAAGTCAAACAGCACTTCATCACTTGTTGAAGAAAACGCGAGGGGTAGCCTATTTTCGAAAGGGCTTCATTCATCATATCTCGGAAGTGATGTTCAAGCCTTTTGGGCTATGTAAGCGAACAGAAACAAAGTCCACTTCATGTCATTCAAATATTTGAAAATATGTGTAAATATATTTCCAAGGTGTCCTGCACATATATATATATATATATATATATATATATATTACAAATGGTTTTAGTTCGAGTTAAACAAGCTGAAATAGTCGAAATGTGGTTTTAGGTGGCAGCTGATAGATTTATCACTGCCACAAGTTCAAAAGCCATTACTAATGACTGCTATTACCGGAAATGTGTATTGTTACTGATTAAACCATAGTAAGGCAGATTTATATGCTGTGCTGCTGTTTCTTTGAAACTGTTGCGGGGACTCAGTAACAGTTTCTTATCTACAGTCTGGCTTTACTGAAGTTTCATATCATACAGAATTGGCCATTGTGTAGCTAATTAGAACGCCTTCACTTTAATGACTAATGCAAAAAAACAGGAACCTCAAAGGGAATGTGTTAGTCCTCACTACATATAAGATAGAACCCCAAGTTTACTGTCTGACTGTCCTTATTGATGACAACTGAATTTCCTCTGAGAGCAATTAACCACAACCTATTTGGCTATTAAATATACATACAGCTCAATTAAATGGAGGCTTAAGGCCATAATTATGGATGTTAGTCATGGATGGCTCTCGTGTTTGTGTGATGCATCATTTTGTAATTACCCATTTATTTGCTCCACTCTGACATTGCCCCATTTGCCAATTTAACATCCGTGATGAAAGAGCTGATGCTTTTTAAAAGGATGCTTTTGTGGTCTCAGCCATGACCTTAATTTAAGTCTGACATTTCTGCTCTGTCACTTTTGTGCCTCAACTGATGAAAAGGTCTGGTAACTTTTGGTGGAATGGAGACTAAAGGCAGCAGCGATGGTGGTTATGGACCTCATCCCCCTCCGTACAATACTCAGGACTATGGACAGAGTCCTTGCACAGGGATGAGCTATCAGGTCAGCAGCAATATTGCAACATTTGTGTTAGCCTCACAGGAGGAAGGGGAATATGAGCCTTGTTTTCTTCTCTCATCCTTTTGGAAGTAATGTACGGCATGAACCAAAAAAAAGCACCAGCCTTTGATCAAGGAATCATCGTAAAACAACGTCCATGAGCACCTTTGTTTTTCCTGATTCCTGTCCAAAGCAGAAGTGTTGTTTGAACTGTGTTGTTGTTGGGTGAATCAGGTAGGGAAGGGGAACGTTGCAGTGGTCTCCCCCCCTGGCACCTACGATAGCATAGTCCATCCTGAGGCCATGGCCGCAGCTGGAGGCGACCAGCAGTGTGGCCAAGCGCCACCTGACTACTTCCAAGGCTTAGAGGAGAGCGGCTTCAGCGACGCGGCCATACGAAGAGGTGAGGGCGACAAGAAGGGAGGAATGTGCAGGGGGAGAAACAGAAAGTGAGAGAAACCAATATATGTTTTTGTTTGCATGGTCAGAGCTGATAAAGGGAATGTGTACTCCCTCATTTGCTTTGCAGTGTTTTCTTGAATTTGAAAATGTTCTCTGCTATACCGTGCCTCAGCTCTTCACCTCAGACGCAACACAAATCCTTTTAAATGAGAGGTTGAAATGTGTGTTTGTTGAAAGAACAAAAGCATTTCTAAATGTTATGCAGCATAAACAAGCCTACTTGGTTGCCTGCTTTGCTCCGGCAGATTCTTTTATGTTGTTGTTGTCTATCTGTCTTGTCTCACTATTCTTTACGAACAGGTTTCATAAGGAAAGTCTACTTGACCTTGATGATTCAGCTGCTAGTGACTGTTGGGATCATCTGTGCTTTTCTTTACTGGTGAGAGATACACTTTTACACAAGGGACTTCCTTCCAAAAAGAGATGAATCCATGTCAGAAACCTGTCCATCAATCCACGTTTAGTGCAGTCTGTCAGCGTATAACAGCACCCGACATCAGACAGCAGCACGAGTACCAAAGCTGTCCCCACAAAAACTTGGAGCATGCAACCCAGCGCTGCTCAAATCACCATAAATATGTACGGTTAGACAAGATGGTGGAGAATAAAAGGACATTTCTGCCACATAATATTTTTTGCTTGAAGTAGTTTGAAAGCTTTATAGGTTTTGTATAATAGATGTGGTAGATCGCTGCCACAGTCATTTTTTTTCCTAAATTGTGTTCAGCTCCCATGTGCACAATGCTCTGTCCTCTGTTAATATTTAATAAAATCACTGTACTGCCTCTATCAAATAAATAGCGCCTCTACTAAACACCACCCTCTCCCTCTCTCCATTTTTCATTTGGAATAACAGGAACGATCTCAGGCAATGGACATGGGCCAACTACTGGTTCTCCTACACCATGATGTAAGTTATCAAAAACATTCAGTTAGAGTGTCTAGACCATTTTGACCACCGACAAATCTCCTGTCGCTGAGTTAACCAAATGAAAATGCCTCTCGTGGAAATCCACAGAAGTAAATCACAAGCTGTCCCCCCAGAGTCTAAACCCTAATCCAGGAAACGGCCAGCTACACTGCATAAATAATGCACTCAGTGAATTCACCTTTTTTTCTCTGTTTATGGTCTTTTTATTTGCTATTTACGATATACTCTATATTCTCTCTGAAATAGGGCGGCGGTGATGGTACTCATCCTGGCCTTGTCCTGCTGTGACAACCTCCGTCGTCGAGTCCCGCTCAATTTCATCGCCCTGGGCCTGTTTGTGAGTAGAAACACTACCAGCCAGGCATCAAATTAAACCCTCGCCACACCTGCTCTATTTCACAGCTTTTTTGTCATGTATTTACTTTCCATTTCCCTCTCTCTCTCTCTCTCTCTCTCTCTCTCTCCCTCTCTCCTTTTTTCTCTCTCTCTCCCTTCCTTCTCTCTCCTTCCCTCCCTTTCTCTCTCCCTCCCTCTTTCTCTCTCTCTCTCTCTCTCTCCCTCCCTCCCTTTCTCTCCTTCCCTCCCTTTCACTCTCTCTCTTTCACTCTCTCTCTCTCTCTCTCTCCCTCCTTCCCTCCCTTTCTCTCTCCCTCCCTCTTTCTCTCTCTCTCTCTCTCTCTCCCTCCCTCCCTTTCTCTCCTTCCCTCCCTTT